>PVIH01011209.1:16322-70632 GCA_004025045.1 Sigmodon hispidus | reverse complement strand
TTTAGAGCTTCGATGATCATCAAAAAGGAATTTTTGGTGTTGCTTCCTTCTGTTTCCTCTTCATTGCTCAGTTCAGGTCTTGTATTTGTAAGATCGCCACTCTCTTCTGGAGTTACCATGTTGTCCTTTGTATTATTATGTAATTTTTTGCACTGACGTTTGCCCATGGCTTCAGTGGTTCATGATTAGATGGCTCCTGATCAGTTGTGGCACTCAGTTTGTGTGCCTCCTGTCACCTCTCTGGTCAGGGTCTGAGTCTGTCCTTCAGAGACCCCTGCAGTTGTTGGTTCGCTCAGTTCAAGGTGGCGGTGGGTAGCCGTGCAAATTCCCTCAGCAGGAGCTGTGGGTGTGGTGATTGGCAGAGTTTATCTGCCCCTGCTCCAGAGTGCACTGGGACTCTGCAGACAGCACTTGGTCCCGAGAGCGGAACCGGAAGCTATGGGCTCTCACAGGAAATATTAAATAGCCCCACTCTATGCAAATATTTTGTACAACCTCCTTTAGAAGTGATACATAAGCAATTCAAATATTCTATCATTTATCACTACATGGATGAAATGAATCTTGTTGGCTAACTCAAATATAGATACACTAGAAAGAATGTTTGAAGAAGTAAAAGAAATGCCTTCTTGGGCTTACAAATTCCTTCTGAAAAAATACAAAGAGAAGATTCCATTAATTATTTAGGACACAAAATAGGTAAACAAAACATTAAACCCCAAATGTACAAATTAACACAGATAGATTACGAACTCTTAATGATTTCCAAAGGTTGCTAGGAGACATTTCCAATTTACGAACCACTATAGGGATAAAACATCATGAACTGGATAATTTGTTCAAAACCTTAAATGGTGACAAGGATTTATACAGTCTAAGAGAACTGTCAGGTGAAGCTGAGAGAGAATTGGCTTTGGTAAAAAAGAAATTACAGGACGTACATGTGGATTGTGTGGATCTAGAACTTAATTGCGTTCTGGTTATTTTTACCTTTTAAGCATTCTTCTATAGAAATTTTAATGCAAAGGAAAAATATTATATTGGAATGAATATTTCTACCACATAAACCAAGTAACATATGTGGTAAAGATTTTTGATTTGATTTTTATAGGAAAATTAGGACTTCATCACTTAACAGGAATGAACTCAGCAGAAATTGTTGTACCTTATCTAATGAAGAAATTGACCAATTATGGGACAGAAAGTGAACCTTCCCAAAGAGTTTGTAGTAATTTTTTTTTTGCTGGGAAGATTAACAATAGATATCCTCAAAACAATAATATTGAATTTATAAAGGAACTAACTAGATTCTTCCTCATGTTGTACAGGATATACCAATTTCTGGAGCCCCTACGTTTTATACTGATTCAAATAAATCAGGTAAAGCAAGTTACAAGTCAATTGGTATGAATGGATTTTCCAGAGCTGCTTAACATAGTCATTGAATCTCAGAATGCATGAAAAGTTGTTTTATACATTGAAACTGCTGATTTTATTCCTGATGAACTGGAATTAATTCCATTATTTATGTTGTTAAAAGAAATAATCAGAAATAAGGATCATTCCTTCTATATAACACACACCCAATCCCATACAGGTCTGCTAGGCCCTCTATCATGAGGTAATAATGAAATTAATAAATTATTAATAGGAAGTGTACTAGACATCTCAGTTTCATTTAAAAATTTTTGTCATTAGCAGAGGTTTAAAACAGTTTTCTCTATCATTTGACAAGTCAAAAAAAATGTAAAAAGATGCCCCACCTCTTCCTTATATAACCAAACTTCATTATCAGGAGGAAGTAATCCTAAAAGAATACATAGAAATGAAATTTGGCAGATGAATGTGTTTCATTTTACAGAATTTGGAAAATTAAGATATGCACATAATACAATAGATACATTTTCAGAATTCTAATGGGAAACTGCTTTGAGTTCAGAAAAGACTGATTCTTTAATTACATATTTGCTAGAAGTCATGGTCATCATGACTGTAGAGATTAAAATTGACATTTCTCTAGCATATGTTTCTAATCAAATAAAACAATTTTTTGCTTATTATAATGTAAAGCATGTTATAGGTATATCACACAATTCTACAGTGCAAGCAGCCATAGTGAGATCAAATTGAACTCAAAAGCAGATGCTAAATAAACAGAAAGGGGCAACTAAGACTCCCAGAAATAGACTACATAATGCTTTATTAATTTTGAATTTTCTCAATGCTAATGAGAAAGAAACAACAGCTACTGAAAGGCATTGGGCTATAGAAGAATCAACTGAGCTAAATCAGCCTGTCTATTTCAAACATGTAGTGACCTCAGAATGGAAACCAGGGTATGTTCTAGTTGGGGGAGGGGTTTCACTTTTGTTTCTATGGTGAAGAAAAGATATGAATACTGTCAAAGTTAATAAAAACTCAATTTGAACCTGAGAAACTTTTTGATAAGAGAAATGATGGCTTATCTACCCATGTGATAATTCTTTTTTGCCATTAAGAGTTTTATTGCGGAATTTTGATGTCCAGGGAAGGGTGGGGGAAGAGAGAAGGAGAAAGAAAGGAGAGATAGAGAGAAGGAGGGGAGCAGAAAAAAAAAGAGTGTGACAATTCTTTAACTTGTAAGAATAACTCAAGGGCTGAGGCAAGGTTTTATTTTTGTCTTTACAGAAAACTAGAAATACCCATCTTCAAGAATTCAAAGGACCTTGGACATCTAGATGTCTAAAACAGAAGGAAAGTCACTGTCCAAAAAATTATAAGCCAAGGAATGTCAAACCTATTGGCACCAATATACTCTACAGGGTAAAATATCACTACTTAACATCTATATCTCTTTTTTTGTAAGAGAATTTTTTTTCTTTTTCTTTTAAGTTTTATTTTATCTTATTTTGGGGCAGGGGAGGTTGCAAGGTCAGAGGGAGGATATGTCCAAAGGGACAGGGAAATGAATGGGATGGAGATGTATGATATGAATGACACAAAGAATGAGTAAAAAGGAAATTAGAAAAAAAAAAAAAACAAGCAAAAAGCATGCTCTTCTGGACTCATTAAAAACCAAAAAAGTCAAAGGTAACTCTGGAAGGGTATGCGACATCACAGCCCAGTCTCCCTGAGAGAACACTAGTAATTTTTGCCTACTTGTAAAGCTTTTCCTATTCCTGACAATAGCCCTTCTCTGATAATTTTTTCCTAGCTAAACATGGGGAATTTTTAAAGCTAATCTGAGACTAAGTGGGAAAATTACTTTTAATTTTTGTTATAAAATTAGTGTAAGTGAGTCTGGAGATATGGCTCAGAGGTTAAGAGCACTGACTGTTCTTCCAGGGGTCCTGAGTTCAATTCCCAGCAATCACATGGCAGTTCACAACCATCTATGATGACATCTGGTACCCTCTTTTTTTTTCTTCTTCTTCATTTATTTTGTATTTATCAAAGAAACAGTAAAATGAATTTAAAATGCTGAAAAGTTAACAATAACTATAAAGAAGATAAAAATCATAAGCATGATTTATCAAGGGTGATAATGCAAATAAGATTGCTACACATATATTTACTTTGTATTCAGCTTTCCCTCTGAATTTTTTTTTCCATCCCTGTATATCCTTATTCAAGGTCCCTTCCCCCTCCCACCACATCAGTTCATTTTACTTCTCCGCATGGGGAGCTGCAGAGTTGTAAGAGAATTTTAAGTCCCAGTTCAATTATAAATTAAAACTGACTTTGGAATTGAAGTGTGGCTCTCTCTCTCTTTAAAACCAAGCATGCTTGTTAAAAGAAAATGCAAAATTTCTGTATCATATCAGAAGAGCCACCTGATAAGGAACAGAAGAATAGCTAAAAATAAAGGGCTCTTCTGTTGTTACTAATCCTATGCTGTATAAATGTTTATATCCAAATTTATAAAATTATATATATTAAACTTTTGTCATAATTTTGATGCTCATATAAGAGTACTAATTAATTCTTTTAAAAAAGCTTTATTTAGCTTTCCATAAGTAATTTCTGTTGAGTTTTAGTCTCCTGTCAGTTTTCTCCTGTGAACCATGACAAGAAAATTAATAGTTCTGAAAATTAGAGGTATAATAAAGAAAATAACAGGCATGGGAGAAGCTGTGATGACTCTGCCAGGTGCTGGGGTTAAATTTTCAGAAAGCAGCACAAATAACTATCGGAAATAAGCAAAACATAGGCTGGGTTATAAAATATGTAGTTCTTTAGGATATAGACCATATCACTATTATGATTTGTGTTTCCTAATATTTGACTAGGTAAAATACCAAATAACTTATAAAATAGAAAAGCTCAAAATTCTGAGCTGAAGGTGATCTGAGAAATGACCAAATCTCCTAGGCAGAAAGGTATCTGTAATTTAGTAGTTCAAGAGTCACTTACTCAGAATACCATTTTATATGCTTTTACTAATTTAAGTTATTAGGGCAGTAGGAAAGGATCAGTTTCTTCAAGTTTGTCCATATAGTATAGTAAATATATGATGAATTTTAGACACACAACTTTAAATTACTTTCTTAGTATTATCCCCTTAATAAACAAGCTAATTATTTTGTTAGAAGACAAATCAACAAATCCAGGGCACAAAGGTAATAATGAGCCAAGCCAGTGTTCAAAACACTTTTACTCACTTTATAATCCCATTAATGTAAAGAAATAAAAGGAAAGGAGAAAGAAAGAGGAAGATGAAGAAAAGCAATATGATAAAAGTCTTCTATCTAGAGGATGCACACATATATAAACATGTATTTGGGATGTGCCACTAGCCAACCTCTTAAGCTCATGAGAAGAAGAAATGAGCATACTCTGAAAAATAGGAGAGAATAGGATAGGGGAAATAATAAATATCGAGTATGATTTTTCTGTAGGTTTTTAACAATTCAGATGTAAATCCTGTGTTCAGTCTTCATGCTACAATCATGTGATAGTTAATAGTTAAACTCTACTTATGAAAAACTTTTCTTCAATGCAATGCCAAGTTTTGAAGTTTCTTTAAGGAAAGAAAAAATTAAAATTTATAGGGTTTTATATCAAATTTACAAAAATAAGCTTAAAATATTTTTATTTTATTTATAGGCTTTTTATTAAGTAGGTTAATGTGGATACCAGTAGCTGCTAATAAAGTCTTTTTCAGATTTCAACACTTATTTATGATAAAATTCCTGGAGAGATTAGTGATACTGAGAAAATACCAAAACATAGTAAAAGCAATATACAGTAAGCCATCAGCAAGCATCAAATATTACCCTTTACAGTAGTTGTAAATAGCATTAATAACATCTTGAAATAACTCTAATCAAAAAAGTGACAGACATGTATGACAAGAACTTTAAGTCATTGAAGTACTGTAAAATTATTTATTTGTAATTGATAATATAAAGGATTAATATTTATTACAGGGTTATATAAGCATTTATTGATATAAATTGAACTTTAAAGCAAGTTTTGGAGAGTAGAACTGTCTCACACCAGATGGTGACAATCTTCTCCCTGAAACATAAGAACAAGTACAAAGGTCAATGTGCAATGAGGTTTTTAATGGTGTCTGGCCATGCCCTATTTAGGGTTTTGAGACCTTAAAACTATGCCTTTAGGTCTCCCTCAATAATGCCTAAAACTCACTACATTGAAGAAAGAATTTAAAGAAAATATCAGAAAATGGAAAGATCTCCCAGGCTCTTGGATAAGTAAGTAGGTCAACAAGGAAAAATGGGAGTTTTACAAATAGCAATCTACAAATTCAATGCAATCCTCATCAAAATCCTAACACAATTCTTCACAGACCTAAAAAGAATAAGACACAACTTCATATGGAATAACAAAACCCCAGGATTGTCAAAATAATCCTGCTCAATAATAGAACGTTGGGAAGTATCATTATCCCTGATGTCAAGCTTTACTATAAAGCTACAGTTTTCAGCCTGGTACTGGTGTAAAGACTTGAGGATCAATGGAAGTGATTTGAAGACCCTGACATTAATCCATACACCTATGAATACCTGATTTTTGACAAAGACGCCAAAAATATACAATGCAAAAAAGATAGCATTTTCAACAAATGCTGCTAGCATAACTGGATGGTGGTATGTAGAAGAACAAAAATACATTGATATTTATCACCCTGCATAAAATTCAAGTCCTAGTGTAACAAGGACCTCAACATAAATCCATTTACACTGGACCTGGTAGAAAAAAAGTGGAAAATATCCCTAAATGCATTGGCACAGGAGACCACTTTCTAAATATAACACCAGTAGCACAGATACTGAGTGCAACAATTAATAAATGTGACCTCTTGAATCTGAGAAGCTTCTGTAAGGCATAGGACAATAAGACAAAATAACAGCCTACAGAATAGGAAAAGATCTTTATCAACCCTACATCAGACAGAGGACTGATCTCTAAAATATATAGAGTTCAATAAAGTGTAAGTCTAAATAACAAAGAACCCAACTGGAAAATGGGGTACAGAGCTAAATAGAAAATTCTCAACAGAAAAACTCCAAATGGCTGAAAGACACTTAAAGACCTGTTCAACATCCTTAGCCATCAGAGAAATGCAAATCAAACCAACTCTGAGATACTATCTTTCACCTGTCAGAATGGCTTAGATCAAAAACACAAACCATTGCTGAAAAGGATGTGGAACAAGAGAAACACTCCTGCAGTGCTGGTAAGATTGAAAACTTGTACAACCACTTTGGAAATCCGTTTGGCAGTTCCTCAGAAAACTGGGAATCTATCTCCCCAATGATCCAGCAATACCACTATTGGGCATATACCCAAGGGATGCACTTTCTTATCCCAAGGGCATTAGCTCAGCTATGCTTATAGCACCATCATTCATAATAGCCAAAACCTGGAAACAATCTAGATGCCCCTCAACTGAAGAATGGACTTAAAAAATACTGTGGTATATTTACACAATGGAGAAAACACTCAGCAGAAAAATAGATATTTTGAAATTTGCAGACAAATAGATCTCTCCAGAGTATCATCCTGAGTGTGGTAACTCAAATCCAGGAAGATAGACATGATATATACTTACTCATATGTAGATTGTAGATATTAAGGAAAAGATAGCCAGGCTACATTCCACAACTGCCCTCTCCAGCAGCCAGGTAACAGGAAGAAGTTAAAAGAGATATCCAAAAACCCTTTTGAAAAGTGGAAATAGAAAAAAATCTCCTTATAAAATTGCAATCGCAAGGGGAGATGAACATGAGAGAATGAGATGGTTGAGCATGGGGGGCTGGAGCAAAAGAGAGGACAGCAGAGAAGTGGATATGCAGATAGTGTGAGCCATTGTGGGATTAGAGAGAAACCTGTTGTTAGGGAACCTCGCCGGCAAGGAAGACGCAACACCAGATTCTTCTGCAGCAACTGACCAGGTCCTTTATTCAGTGTGTACACTCTTCTTTCTTCTCTCCTTCTCCTTCCCCTTCCCCCTGGCTCTTGGCTTAAAAGCTCTCCAGTGATCCACTCACTCCCTGCCACGTGGATGCTGCCCATTGGGCCATGCATGTGGACACTCACTCGTGTGATCGCCTCACACCAAATAAGGAGTTGTTCCCTAGGGAGCGCTCACTGTCGGGAGGGTGGAGGGCGGAAGCCGGCACCACTTTAGGCTGCAGCTCCATCGCAGCTCCCGACAGCCCACAAAATGAGCCCAGGTAGAACTCTAAGTAATAATGGAGAGGGTGTCTAAACTGGCTTTTCCCTAATATAGCATGAATGACTACCCTAATTGCATTATAAAACCTTCATCCAGCAGCTGATGGAGGGAGATGTGGAGATCCATAGCTAAAAAGCTGTTTAAGCCACTGGTCCAACTGAAGAGAGGAAGGAGAGATTGCATGAGTGGATGGATCTGGATCATGATGGGGGAGCCCATGGAGTAGGCTGTCTTGTGCTGTTGATAGTCAGCAGACTCTGAAATGACAGCTGATGAAACAGATCTGAACCTTCTAGATGTAGGCGACTGTCATAAGGCATGAGCAGTCTCTGGAGATCTTCCATTTGGACTAGAGTAGCAGAATCTATCTCAGATTCATGAGCTGGCATCTCTGAGTCCATGCCTTGTGTGAGAACACCTTTCTCAGCCTTGATACTTAGGAGAAGGACTAGATCCTACCTCAACTGGATATGCCAAGCTGAATGACTCACCTTGAAGATTCTTGTCCTCTTTAGGGAGTGAATAGGAGGTTGAAGTGTGGAGAGGCTGAGCAAGGACTGGGAGAAGAGGTGGGAGGGGGAGCTGCTGTGGTCATCAAAATGGAACCATCTTCATCACCTGGGAGTTGGTTGGAGATACAGGCTGTGCCTGGGAATTTTATATTTATAGAAGCTTGACAGCTAGCCTTGAGGACTAAGAATAGGACAAACTTTGATCAGTGGCCAACTGCTATGGTTCTGTGTGGGGTGTAGAAATGAAAAACCTAAAGCGAAAATGTTTTCTTTCTTGTTTCTATGTGTGCAGCAAATCCATCAGGAGGCTTGCCATGGGTTTTGTATTATGCTTCGTTCCATTTCTGAGGGTTAAAGCATATCTACCTTTGTGAGGGCACTCATAACATATAAGTTTATAATTGTCACAAAATAATAATGTGAAATTGGGTGGTAATGTCTCAAATAAAAATATTTTAATGCCATCAGTTGAAATAATATGGAGCCAATTAAAAAGCAATTAGGTAAGCATATGGGAAAAGCAGCAATTGAATGAAAATGATTAGAAAATTACAATTTTCATTTTTTTTATAAATATTGCACAACTTGCTTGCATAAAGTCCCTATGCTCTGTTTTAGTAAAGATGGAAACATGGAACCTATTTCCTTTTAAATAATGTGGTGACTCTGTTCTTCTGATCAAGAGGTTCAGGACTGAATCTAAGAGGATTTGACTGATAAAATTCTAGAGAAAGGGTAGAGAAGAAGAACATGGATAGCTAAAAAGAGTGGGAAGCAAGCTATGTTTTTACTCAGCAAACATAACTAAATAAATTTGTATGTGATAGTTATCAAGAAGCAAAATTTGTTACCTTTATGTAAAGCAAATCAAATGCAAAGTTAATTAAACTACTACTCAAGCACACTGGCAGATATTCCAGGCAGAGAACTGTAGTATTCTAGGCCAATAGCAGCGGTAGTCTAGTCAGATGGCTGGGGTTTAGTGGTCATAATTTTTTTTCTTATTTTGACGGAAACTTTTTCGTGTCTTTTTTTATTATTATGATAAAGTCACATTTTCTATCTGTGTATGTCCTTGTTCAAGGTCCCTTCTCCCTCCCACTCCCTCCAGTCACACTCTCTTCTCCACATCTCCCCATTTCTCCCCAGCAAGGAAAGGAAGTCACAAGGTCCCAATGCCCCAATATGGCTTAGTTCAGCATCCACTCCTGGCAGATCAAGTTTACTCCCCACAACATCAAGACTGAGTCAGGTGTTCCTCTAGAGGGAGTGGGATCCAAGGTGCCAGTCCAAGGTGTATCAGATCCCAAGCTGTTCAGTGGTTATCAGAGTCAGCTTGGGAAATTAGCTTTCCAATGTATTTGTCCTTTTACTTTCAAAATGGGTACATCAGCAACCACATGAAAAACTGCTATAAATTTTCAGAAACATTGTGCCTAAAATGGTGGTCAATAATTGCATAATTGTATTAATAATATGTTTGGCAGTTTGTGTTTTAAAGAAAGCCCAAGGACTTATATAGCACAAAAATAGTCCTTCATAACCTATAAGGGGCTTAACCTGCAATCTCACCCAAATTCCTTAGCTGTGGGATTCACTACCAATGAAAACTTAGCATACTGATTCACTACAAAGACAGGCATGGATTTGTTGGTAATATTATGAGGTGGATTTAAGCAAATAATTTGAGATAATCCAGGAAAATTGTAGCCAGCTGATAGAAGTCTTCTTCACATGGAGCTAGTTTTACTCTGGTCTTTTTGCCTGTTGGTAGCAGCAAAATATCTCATTAACTCCATCCTTCTGGCATCCACCTGGCCTTGCACTGTTGGAACGTGTGCTCCAATGATGTCACTCTTTGATCTTTCAGTTTTAATGTCCATCTGTTGCCTGATCCTAGTTTGGAGTACCGAACTGTGAGAAAGAAAACCCTTCAATGAACATAATAAATAGATTATTTTTAGTAAGCAATGTTTAAAAATAAGCATGGACTAATGCTTTCAATAAATTCAATTGTGATCATTTTAAACTGTGTTTTCCCGCCTAAGGGTAACCTAAAAAAAAAAAAAAAAAAAAAAAAAGAGAGAGAGAGAGAGAGAGAGAGGTACTTCACACATCCATTTGTCATTGTCCATATGTTAAAAACAAAATAAAACTGCAATATTGCATAAATTCTTTTAGTATATAATAAAACCCGGAGCCAGATATTGGAGAGAAGCTGAACTATCAGAGAAATGGGAAACAAACCACAGCCAATTCTCACCCAGCCAACTCTTCAGGCCAAAAATGGTAGGTCCTATCTCCAAGAGCCTCTGACTGACTTCTGCTTTCTCCTGCCTAATATTTCTTTTTCCACCCAGCCATTTTACTTCCTTGTTCAATATTTTGAGAGCTAGGATTAAAGGTGGATACCACATTTCCTGGCTCTGTTTGACCTTGCACTCACAGAGATCCAGAGGATCTCTGCCTCCCAAGTGCTGGGGTTAAAGGCTTGAGTCATCACTCCATGACCTTCATGGCTTGGCTCTGTTCTCTGATATTTCAAGTTATTTTTTATTGAATATACTACCACAGCACAATTGATCCCCAGTTCTCAATAATCAAAGAAGAAGAAGAAGAAGAAGAAGAAGAAGAAGAAATGACTTATGGATTTTGAATAAGCTCTGTCATATAAAAACAGCAGAAAAACTGAAGACATATGATTGACAAGATAAAAGATTAATAATAAGAAAATTGCTGAGGCATTGTAGTGCTCGATAGTTTTCCTTCTTAACTGGGCCAAAGAGGAGAACACTTTGCAGTAAGTATTCCAGGCAGAATAGCTGGGCACATGTGGGGCTACACACATCTGGTATGCAGGTGTCCATGTGGATTTTGACAACACTCCAAAAAACAGTCAGACGTTGTCTTTTTAAATTGAGAATGGTGTGAGGACCAGTGGAATTTAGTGTTAAATGTCAGGCATACAACATATTTATTTAAGTCAGAGTCACTGCAGAGTTGCTATTTGACGTCTTTTGGAGTTAATTCTATCCAGTTGAAAATGTTTAATGAAAATGAGACAGAACCCAGCCTCCCCTCCCCTGTCTCTGTCTCTCCATCTGCTTTTGTCTCTCATCAGAATAAAATCTTCAGAGAAAACAAATAAGAATAACTTCTTGTTTTTTTTTTGCTGATGAACCTTTCTTTAAATTTGTTCTACCAGAAGATGAATTGCTTCTTTAGTTTGAAGATAATAAAAAGATGGTCAGGAATATCACTTATCACAGAGTTAGTTTAAAATCACAACTGCAAAGGCAAAACAGAATTCTTAAGATAACAGTGTCACTATTTCTCTCCATTCTTTTAGATTCCATGGTACCTAGCTTTAATTTTCCATCAATCCATTCATCCATCTATTCATCCCTTATTCACTTTCTTCTTGTCTTTCCCATTTTGCCTTCCATCACTCCTTTTCTTCTTTTCTTTTTCATTTTCTGGTAAACTTCTTTTATTTACACTGTCTTTTTCTGGCTGGATATGTTAATACTGGCATATAAAATTAGTTGAAGGCACGCCAACTTCCATCTTGAAAGTATGTTTATGATTTTCTACTTTCCTCAGAGCATGGTTAACTTGTCAGCTGTTTAGACCTGGGTTATTTCTTGAAATAACTCCTAATAATAAATTTGATTTTCTTATAATATATTTACCCATTAACATATTATTTTTATAATAGTTTTTGATAATGGCTACATACTTTGTTATCATTTGGTAATGCTATACTGAATTATCTGTGTGGTTTCCTCATCTATGAATCAACATAAGTAAATATGTTGCTTATTGAACATTTAGTGATAATTTATTGTCATAAATTTCTAATTTTTCATGTCAGCAGAATTTCTCAGGGGAAAAAGACACTATAGCTAAGCCTAATGACCTGAGCTTAATCATTCAGACCCACATAGTCGAAGAAAAGAACTAATTCACTCAAGGTATCTTTTAACCTTCACATTTGCATCATCATCATCACATACACACACACAAACACACAAACAAATTCACAGTCCTACAAATACATAGACAGATATGCATGAATGCAACAAAACATTTTATTTTAATTTTATTATGAATAAAGTCAGATTTTCTTTCTTGTATATCCTTATTCAAGGTCCCTTGCCCCTCACACCATCTCCAGTCACTCTTTCTTCTCCACATCTCCATCTCCTCCACAGCAAGGGCAGGAGGTCCCAAGGTCCCAATATTGCTCAGATGAGCATCCATTCCTGGCAGATCCAGTTTCCTCACCCCAACATCAAGACTGAGTCAGGTGTTCCTTTACAAGGAGTGGGATCCAAGGTGTCAGTCCAACATGTTTCAGGACCCAAGCTGTTAAGTGGTTGTGGTTTGTAGCTTGGACATGCTTTGCTCTTTGCTTTTTTGTTTAGAATCCACTAATGAGTGAGTATATCCCCTGCTTACCTTTCTGGGTTTGAGATACCTCACTCAGGAGGATATTCTCCAAATCCATCCATTTGCCTTCAAATTTTAGAATATCATTTTTTCTTACTGCTGAGTAGTACTCCATTGTGTAAATATACCATAGTTTGTTAATCCAGTCTTCAGGTGAGGGGCATCTAGGTTTTTTCTGGGTTCATGCTATTACGAATAATGCTGCAATGAACATAGTTGAGCTAATGCCTTTGGAGTGCCAATGTGCATCTTTAAGATATTCACCCAGAAGTGGAATTGCTGGATCCTTGGTGAGATTGATTCCCAGTTTTCTGAGAAACCATCATACTGATTTCCAGAGTGGCTGAACGAGCTGACACTCCCACCAACAATGGAGGAGTATTCCCCTTGCTCTGCAACCTCTCCAGTATAGGCTGTCATCTGTGGTTTTATCTTAGCCAATCTGAGAGGTGTCAGATGTTATCTCAAAATTGTTTTGATTTGCATTTCTGTGATGGTTAAAGATGTTGAGTACTTTTTCAAGTGCCTTTCAGCCATTCTTAATTCTTCTGCTGAGAATTTCCTTTTTAGTTCTGAACCCCATTTTTGTTGGGTTATTTAAGGTTTGGAACTCTAGTTTCTTGAGTTCTTTATATCTATTAGAGATCAGTCCTCTATCACTCATAGGGTTGGTGAAAATCTTTACCCATTTTGTAGGCTGTTGTTTGTCCTGTTGACAGTCTCCTTGGCTTTACAGAAGCTTCTCAGTTTCAGGAGATCCCACTTATTGATTGTTGTTCTTAGTGTCTGTGCCACTGGCATTATATTTAGGAAGTGATCGCCTGTGTCAATTCCTTAAAGGGTATTTCCCACTTTCTTTTCTATCAAGTTCAGAGTAGCTAGGTTTATGTTGAGGTCTTTGATCCACTTGGATTTGAGTTTTGTGCAGGGTGACAGGCTTGGATCTATTTGCATTTTTCTACAACCAGCTATGTCAACACCATTTGTCAAAGATGCTATCATTTTTCCATTGAATATTTTGGGTGTCTTTGTTGAAGATCAGGTGTTCATAGGTTTTTGGGTTAATGCCCAAATCCTCATTTCGATTCCATTGATTCACAAGTCTGTTTTTATGCCAGTACCAGGCTGGTTTTATTGTTGTAGCTCTATAGTATAACTTGAAGTCAGGGATGGTGATGCCTCCTAAGGTTCTTTTGTTAAGCAAAATTGCTTTAGAAATCCTGGCTTTCCTGTTATTCCAAGTGAAGTTGAGTATTGGTCTTTCAAGGTCCGTAAAATATTGTTTTGGGATTTTGATGGACAGTGCCTTGAATCTGTAGATTGCTTTTGGTATGATTGCCATTTTTACTATGTTGATTCTACCTATCCAGGAACATGGGAGAGCTTTCCATTTTCTAATATCCTCTTCAATTTCTTTCTTCAGTGATTTAAAATTTTTGTCAAATAGATCTGTTACTTCTTTGGTTATAGTTACTCCAAGGTATTTAATGCTATTTGCAGCTATTGTAAAGGATGATGTTTCTCTTATTTCTTTTACAGCCCTTTTATCTTTAGTGTATTGAAAGGTTACTGATTTCTTTGAGTTAATCTTGTATTGTGCTACATTGCTGAAGGTGTTTATCAGCTGTAGAAGTTCCCTGGCAGAATTTTGTGGGTAACTTATGTATACAATCGTATCATCTGCAAATAGAGATAGTTTCACTTCTTTTCCAATTTGCATTCCCCTAATCTCCTTTTGTTCTCTTATTTCTTTAGCTAAAACTTTGAGAACTATATTGACTAGATAAGGGGAGAGAGGATATCTTTGTCTAGCTCCTGATTTTGTGGGATTGCTTTGAGTTTTTCTCTATTAAGTTTGATGTTGGCTGAGGGCTTCTTGTAAATCCCCTTTATTATACTGAGATATTTTCACTGTATTCCTGATCCCTCATAGGCTTTTATCATAAAGGACTGTTGGATTTTGTCAAAGGCTTTTTCAGCATCTAAGGAGATGTTTATATGATGGATGACATTTACATTTTTTCATATGTTGAACCATCCCTGCATTTCTGGGATGAAGCCTACTTGGTCATGGTGGATGATATTTTTTTATATATTGTTGTATACAGTTTGCCAAAATTTTGTTAAGAATTTTAGCATCAATATTCATGAGGGAAATTGGTCTGTAATTCTTCTTCTTTGTTGTGTCTTTGAGTGGCTTGGGCATTAGGGTAATTGTGGCCTCATAAAAGGAATTTGGCAACATTCCTTCAGTTTCTACTGTGTGAAATAGTTAAATAGGTGTAATATATTTTGTACTTTTTAAAACTCCTATATCTTGAATGATTTTTCTACACTTATTCAAGGAGGTAAAAGTGGTAAATTTTGTTCTTGTCATTTTGCTTTTGTATCCATTGAGGTAGCTCTTCAGTCAGCTCTACATAAAAATGTTGAATTCTATTAATCTGCCACCATAGTTTGCAGGTTCTTTCATTTACCTATAGTGAAACAACATTGCCACATTGTGTATTTGCCAATAGATTATTGAGTACTATTTCCTAAAATTTCTATGAATGGTAGTGTTTCGTGATTGTCCTGTCTCATACTAATTATGTATGATTTGTTGTTCATTAAAATAATGTCACAATGTGTGGGAGGGTTTATATCTTTTCAAATTTCTGTGTGTTTCATGTTCCTTTGTTCTGTTTGTTTATTTTTGTAAGAGAATTCTTTTGTTTTATTTTGCTTTTGTCATTGGCTCCTGTTTGGTTTTATTTTATTTTATTTTCATTTTGGATAGAGAGATGGAGAAAACGTAAATTGTGTCGGTAGGGAGGATCTGGGAGGGCTTGAGGAAAGGGTAAAAACACAGTCATATACTGTATGAAAAATGTTAAGTAAAAAATTATATAAGATTTTACTGATATTTACTTGGTAGAATTATATAAAATTTATCTTTATTTTTTTCTGGGTGTAATTCTTCATAACTGGGCAGATTTTTGCTATTGGTAGTAGAGCGGTAAATGTTCTCCACACCATTCTACCTCAGCTTTAGGGAGTTATATTTCTCCCTAGATAATTTTCCAGAAAGACTGTATTTTCTCAATTTATTTAAAATAATTCTCTAAAGTTGAATATAATTTTCTGTTTTCCTAAAGGCTTGACTTTCCCATTTCCTGTGTATTTGAGCTTAGGCCATCTGCCCATCATAACAATACTTCCTCACACATTCTCAATTCCCTCTATTCCTCCTCTCTCTTTTCAGACCTGATCACACACACATCATCTCCTTTATAAGTGCTATATTTAAATGTAATAGTGCTGACAAGGTATGCTTTAAATTTATCACAGCAACCCTTAAGTAATTCACTAAGACACAGTAATCTCTCTACATTTCCACAGTCAATTGCTAATTCTATTTTCCAGAAGACACATTCACACTTTTTTTTTTCTCTTTAAGCCAGCAGCATACATATTGGATTACTTTCCTTCTTCTTTTACTGAATAAAGAGAAGACAGTAAAAATAGAGTGCCTAATTACTCTTTATGATGTTTTTTGTATCTCTTGTAATTCACTTTCCCCTCCCATTATGATGGGTGCTGCAAAAACAGCTATGTGGTGATAACTGTCCCATTTCTTCATCTTATCCTCCTTACTAACTTAATACCTGTTCCCAAAGCCACCCTATGACTGAACTCTCAGCATTCAAATTCCCTGGTCAGTTTTATGATACCATGTCAACAAGATTTTAATAGGTCTGTGTCTTACATGTCTAGGGCATCTCCCTATCTTAGTGTTGAAAATGAAGATACAGGGCCAAGCATGCCCACAGTATCTAAGCATTTAGATCTAGTAGTCTAAAGCTAAGCAAAAAAAAATCATTAAATAACCTCTGCTTTTATTTATTTTTTTAAACTGTGAAGTAATTTTAAGCTTACCGAAAAGAATAATGCTTTTAACAAATATGTTGTGATAAATTAAAACAAAAATAATTATTAAAAGAAAACAATTTTTTATGCATTAAATATTCTATTACCTTTGTTAAAAATAAGTTGATGTAAAAATCATCAAATAATATATATATGTATACATCCATATACATATAAAAGATCATAGACAGATGGGCATCTGTCTGGACCTAGCAACCTGTGTCCAGAGGGAGTGAGATGCTGAAGATTCCCTCCCCAGAAATTCCAGGGGACACATAGCTAACATGGGGACCCCAAACAGACATCTCTTTGGATCTCACATCTTGTGTCCAAAGGGAGTGAGAAGCTGGTGAATACTTCCCCAGAAATCTCAAGGGACACATAGCTGACAGCTGGGACCCTGCCTTCAAAACAAGTTGCATCATCATAGACAGACATCTCTGCAAACCACACAATCTGTGTCCAGAGACCAGAGAGAGGCATCTCTTTGAGCTGCTCAACCCAGTGCCCAGAGTAGAGTGAGAGAAGGTCATCTCATCAGACTGTGTGACCCTGTGGCCTGACCAGAGTAAGAGATCTTGCAGTCTCTATGTTCAGAGCAGACAGGAGGCACAAAAACCCTGTAACCACAACTGACTAAGACAGAACTAAGACCTGACTAAGGGTGAACCAAGAAAGCAATGGGCAGGCACCCATGCAAGAGTACATATAACAATATAAAGAAAAACAAGGCACCATCAGAAGATGCTGGTAGCTCTACAACACCAAGACCTAAACAGAGCAATGAAGAGGAAATAGAAGGAAACAACACTGAAAACATTTTTTGAAGATTATAGAAGCCTTAAAAGATATAAAAAACTCCCTTCAAGAGATAGAAGAAAATACAAAAAAAAAAATAGATTGGAAGAGATGAATAAATCCTTGTAAGTAAACAAAGAAAATCAACAAAGAGATAGCCAACAAATGAAAGAAACATTCCAGGAACTGAAAATAGAATAAGAAACAATAAAGAAGGCACGAAGAGATGGAAGAGAGAATCTCAGGAGTGGAAGACTCAATGGTGGAAATAGATAAATCACTAAAAGAAAACCCTAAAATCAAAAAAGTCATAACACAAAATGTTCAGGAAATTTGGGAAGCCATGAAAAGACCTAACCTAAGGATAATAGGGATAGAAGAAGGAGAAGAATACCAGCTCAAAGGCACAGATAATGTATTCAATAAAATCATAAAAGAAAACTTTCCCAACCTAAAGAAAGAAATGCATATAAGTATACAAGAAGCTTACAAGACACCAAATAGATTAGACCTCCCAAAAAAGTCTGCTTGCCACATAATAATCAAGCCACAAAACACACAGAACAAAGAAAAAAATATTGAAAGCTACAAATATTGAAAGCTACAAAAAAAAGCTACAAAGAAAAAAGGTCAACTTACTTATAAAAGCAGACGCATCACAATAATACCAGACTACTCAATGGAAATAATGAAAGCAATAATGACATGGTCAGAAGTTATAAAGACACTAAATGAGCATGGCTGCCAACCCAGCAAAACTATCAATCACCATAGATGGAGTAAGGAAGATATTTTATGAAAAAGACAGATTAAAAAAATGCCTATCCTCAAATCAACACTACAGAAAGCACTAGAGAGACATTCCAACCTAAGAAACCCAGATGCACCCAAGAAACAGCAAAAAATCAAAAATCCCACAGAAGAAAGACATTAAGAAACTTACACAAAGATACACAAAACCAGGACAATGCTTAGAAGACCTCTTGTCCTAGACTTGAGCCAACTTAGATAAGGCATCTAGCCTTGCCATAGAACTACCATCATGCATGGTCCTGGCATAGCTAAACCTGTGGGGAAAAGAGCATTTATATAATTCCAGATATTTTTTTCAGGGATTGATAAATTGGGTATGGAGACTGTACTTGCCCATCTCTGTGAGACTAGGTCCTGATCTGGAGAGATAGTTGGAAGATTTGAGCATATAAATCCTTCAGACCTCTCCTGGTTCCTTTCATATTGAAGCTATTGTAGTTTGAGAAATATCCTTTTCATCTTGTCCTTACAGGAAAAAAAATACTTAAGTCTTTCTGAAGTCCTTTTGTATTTGTCCAAATGCAGGCTTGATTTGAATAACAAAAGCACTGAGTAACAGAGATTTTTTCCCAGTCTGGTAGCTCCACCCACACTTCATGTCTGCCTTCAGCCAATCAACTTTTTATTAAACCCATAGGTGGGACAATTATTTAAAATGTAACACATAATCCCACTACATTCCTTAATAGAAAATATATTTTCTATAGAGAAAATCCAAGAAACCATCCAATAGGTCTCTATAGGGAAGAGATAAAGGAATAAGGGGGAAAAAAAAGCTCCCTGAAATAGCAGCTTCTTATTTTTTGAAGACATTGTGAGGATAAACAGTAGGAAGACATGGGCCTATTTATTTAAACAAGAACAATAGGAAAAAGTTAGATCACTGTGACACTGTAGCACATACAAACCAGTGTCCATTTAGCAGACCCCCAGCCTGAAAGCACCACCCATCCTGAAGGGATAAAGCTATTACCTTAGATTTCTCTGAGACGCATTCTTCTGTCTTTCATAGCCAGTCAGTTATTTGCTCATGCCAGAGAACAAGCTTGATGATTTTTTAGAATAGTATCATACACATTACAATTACATATACTCTTAAAGTTAATATTTAAAATTTACATCTCAAATTTGTTTAGAACATGTCAGTTCAGAAAATTTCTGAGCTTTTACAAAAGAGTAGTTTTTACATTTGATTACTCCTTAAATAAGATACCATGATCTGTTCTGTCAACCTGATCTGATAGCTAGCATGACCTGAAAAGAGAGTCTTGACTGAGTAATCATCTGTATAAGACTGGCATACATCTGTGGGAGATTGTCTTGATTATTTATTATGTAAGATGTCTCAGTCCACCATGGGTGACACTACTCCCTGCTTAGAAAAGATAGCTAAGAATGAATGTTTATGAATGTCAGCAAGCAGTGCTCCTCCCTGGCTTTGCTATACTTTATAACTGTGTAAGAAAGCACTTGTTCATCAGAGTGCATCTACCAAAGTGGAAAGGGAAATTATCTTGTCTCATCCATCCTGCATAAATCTTTGTTGACTTTTTGGAAAATTCATCTCCCCTACCTTGTTTGATTATTTAACATGGCTGTTATCAGTGGTCTATAAAATTAAAAGATTTTTATATACAATTTTACATCTGTCTTTTCTCATCAAAGAGTTTTAATGTATCAGCTCAATGAGAACTCTTATGTCCTAAATCTTTTCATTCCCATTTGTGCTGATTATCCATTTGTGTTAAATTGTGAAATCAAGCTCTTACCAGTGAGATGAAACATGGTCATGACCTAGATCTGGGATAAAAGAAAGAGGCATGTTAGCTCCAGTGCATTTTCAACCCTGGGTTCTGGAACACTGTCTTCCAAAAAGAACTGTCTTGCCTAAGCTACTCTGGCTTTGTTGATTGTTTCTAACAGCTGTGAGTGCTTTTCTGGCCAGAGGTAATGCTGTATTACACAACAAGCAGTTCTGCTTTCAGATTCCTGTTTTGAATTCTTACCTTAACTGTGGAATGTGACCTGGAAGTGTAAGCCTAATAAACGTCCCTTTCCTCAGGTTGCTGCTGATCAAGATGAGTTTTATTTGTTTGTTTACCACAACAACAGAAAAGAAACCAAACATAAGTTCTCTCTGTTGTGTGTAGCAACAACATAGCACTTTTAAAAACCACATTCATTTTCATTATGGAGAGGGGACATTGCACATTTACTGAGAGAATGTCAAGAACAGCTTGTGGGAAAGGGTTCTCTTCTATCATATTGGTCCTGAGAATCAAACTCAGAGCTTTATTATTATTACATATACAGAAGCTTACTTTATTTTAGATGTTACTTTTTATCACAATTTCTATTGCCTGAAATTTACATTATGGAGTTTAACACAAATATCTGACAGACATACATGTCCACCATCACAGCCTTAATTACAATTTTCTATTTATCACCTGTATGTATAGAAGTATTTATGCTAATAAAACCCCTAGCAAGCATTTGATTAAATAATTTTAAAATTTTAGTTATTTATAGGTATTTTAATTACTCAAAAATCATTTTGTTTTTCCATATTTTGTTGCCCTTGACTTTATTTATTTATTTTTTAGAATTTGTTTTAGAAAAAAATCAAAATTTATGTAGCTAATGCAAATTTTTTTAAGTTAATAAAAGTCTCCTCTCATGTCTCCATTATTGTATATAAACAAACTACCCTTCATCAATATAGTTTAGATGCATATTTTCTATCTAAAGCACTCATTTTAAAATACCAGACCTTTCATAATCCAAAAGTTTCTAAAAATATTTAATACATTTAAAAATGCTGTGTTTAGAATCAGTTTTAAGAAATTAAAAATACCTATGTTTATAAGTATAGATTTATCAGGTCTTCTAAAACAGAAATTCAAATTGTATTTGTAAAAAATCCAGATCATCTTCTTTTCTTCTAAGCCTTTGCTGTCAATCATCTTGCTATCTCTCATAATCCTGCAGCAAGACTTCAGAAATCATCCTCCATTTCCAGAATTAAAATTTGAAAATGCCAGAACTGAACCATTCTACTAATTAACATTTAAAAACACCAGATATAAATTGTTCTACCAGGAAACACAAAGCTAACATTTCAATATCTATATTCTAGTTAGACTTGGCTAAGATAAAATCTGTGCCTAATCACTCCCTCCCCTTAGTCCCAAATTCTCCAGATTTTACTTAAATGCTTGAATTTTAGTTAACAGCTTTGGCAAAGAAAAGGAAAAAACTGTATGATATAAATAGAAACAGGCAACAGCTCCTCCACATTAACACAATACAAAGTCATTTCCCAAACATTCACATTTATACACACGCGGTGTGAGTTTCAAGTTAGTCATGCCCCAAATAGCAATCTTCAAACTCACATGCACTAAGTTAAAAATACGCAAAAATGAAGTGGCCAGAGCCTGTTACTCTGTTGTTTTCAGAAACTCTGGGAGCAGATTAATGTTTTCCCCCTGACGTTTTACATACAGAACATAAAAAACGATTACATTAATTTGGGATGTGCACTGAGATAAAAATAATCTTACAGTCAGACAAAAAAAGCCAGGGCAATTTTCAGGGGGTGACATTAACATACCGAGGACAGTGTTTGTCAGGTTCACACGAGTTACAATAAAGATTTCCTTCATACCTTCCTTTCTCCTTGTCCCTTCCCAATTGCCCACATAGCCCAAATTCATGCTGTTATTGTTCATGTTGTTTACTTGTTAGGGGCTAGAATCACCTAGGAGAAATATCTCTGGGCATCCATGTGAAGGGATTTTAGTAAACCCAGGTGAAAGATACTACATGTTCACAGCACAATTCAAATAGCTGAGGTCCCGGACAGAATAAAAACGATCTGGGTACCAGCATGCTTATATCTCTGAATCCTGACTGGACACAATGTGTCCAGCTGCTTTATGCTCCTGCCATGCTGTCTCAGCCTTGGGTGTCAGACATTTTGTCACAGTAAAAAAAAAAAAAAAAAAAAAAAAAAAAAAAAAAAAAAAAAAAAATGAAGAAATACATTTTTTCAGACAGCAAACATCCAAATAGTTCAATTCTAGTGGCTCAAAAACGATTCTGGAAAGACAATGTAAATTACACAAATGTAAGCCTCTCATATGGTTGGAAAGAACTTCAATGGCTCAGAAAACCTTCCCCAAAAGAGAATTTAGAAATCAGAAATTCCAATTAGTTTAAAAGAACCCCAACAGGAGCAAAAGATCGCCCCACATTACAACAATAACAAAAAGCTCACGAAGGTCAAAGTGCACCTATTAAAAGAAAACGTCCAGGCTGGGATTTGTAGACTTCGGACATTAATTTTTTTACTTCATTCCCTAGTTACAGAATGGAACTAATGCCTGCTGAAGTGAAAAGCTAAAATCCAAACATGACTCTTCTAGCTGAATGGAACGGTTCACTCAATCTGGGGTCAACTTCTGTGAGCAGTTAGTACCCAAATGTGTCTTTTCTTCTGACTTTCCATGACAAAATTGTTTAAATTTTTACTGCTAAGGTGGCATGGGAAGGCAGAGAAATGAGAAGGGGCCCTGAGAGAGGCTATCTTTTCTCAGGAGTAGAGCTCAGTGGTTAAAGTACTAGAAAACCAATGGGCTGGCCCAAAACTCAGGACAAGAATTGATGTTCCCATCTCTAACTGTCTGATCAGTTTGTATCTGCTGTTATTATCTAAAGTCTAGGTCCTTGCAACCCAAACACACTAAACTTGGCCACCTGTTCCCAGTATGTGAATTAAAGATGAGTAACAGTAAAATGTAGAGGAAGGGAGGGTAGTCACTGACGCATGGGAAAGAACAAACATAGATTTCAGAAACCCCTATGTTTAACCACTAGGTGCTAATAAAAGGTTTAGGCTTAAGTAGAGAGCTAGAGGTATACACAATTAAGTGTTCAGTTCAAGGTGAGATTGCTCCCATCATTGTTTGTATTCCAGTGTACTCTGCAAGATAGTCTAATAAGATTTCAGGTCTGTGAAAGATCATTTTTTCCAAGTTCTCCCTCCAGCAGTCTTAGCCTTGAGAATTAAAACATTATCTTTTCTGAGCACATTATTCCTGAGAAAAAGTCCATTCCTTGGGGATCTGATATTTCAATAGCCCGTCAAACAAAGGTGTAGGAAAGTATGTTTCTTAGATCTCCTCTTTCTTACCAATACAAGGCAAATTTGTCATGTATGTGTTTTCTTAAATTTTCTTTTCATAGTTTGATTATAGGAAATACTCAGGAAATTGATATTTGTTTTAATCTGTATATAATAAATAAGTCCATTTTGTATGTAATATACTGTATATAATAGACATTACATAATACATCTTACCAACAAAGAGATAATTAGTATATTATACCTAAAGGGGTATTACATTGCTAAAATTGATTGCTTTAAATACTGTGGAAGCTTTAATCTGAATTGTGCTGAAAAACTTAAGATGTAATTTAAAACATAAAAGGAAATAACATTAGAGGTTTTTGCATAATTTGTGGTGTTTGGTCTTGTATAAAATAGTCTGCCAGCCCAGTTCCTGTCTCCTGTTCTTTTATGACAATGTTAAAATGGGTTCTTTTGCTATTGACATGGTGCAGTTTTAATTCAACGTTAATTCATTTTGGTATAAATAATTTTATAAGATTGGATGTCTTAGAGTTGGAGAGATGACTCAGTGGTTAAGAGCCCTGGATGTTCTCCAAAGAATGCAGATTCAATTCCCAGGATGCATATGGCAGCTGACAACTGTCTATAATTTTTGTTCCAGGGCATATAACACCCTCACAGAGATAAACATGGAATCAAAACAATAATATATGTAAATAAAGAATGTAAAGATTGTATACCTTAATATCTAATTTGATATGCTTATACATTATAAAATCATAAAGGCAAAAGTCTTGTTTACAAAAAGGCAGTGAAAGATTTAGAGCCTTTATGCTCATTGGATAAAAATATTGAAAAATGTTCTTAAATGATATCAATAATATACTTTTATAGATATTATATAATAGAATAAAATATAAATAATTCTGAAAATTATAATAAAGATTCGACTAAACCTTATTTGTTGTGGGATATTTGATTGTACTATAAAATTATGAGACTGTGTTAATAAAATTAATCTTGGATCACAGGGTGGAGTCAGCAGCTAATTGTCAAGAATTGAACAAAGAGAGTATGGAGGACCCACGGGAGACAGATACACAAGTTACAGACACACAGGAAATGTAAGGAGAAACTTAAAGGTTCTTAGACTTTTTGGTCTGGGACTTTTGGAGAGAGATCTCTGGCTGGGTCTCCAGTAAAACTGGGAAAGTCAACCTGTTGCTCCTTCTTTGATTCTTTGATCTATCAGGTTGCTGATCCAATATTTGACTCCTTAGGAATAAAGGAATAAATAAAGGAATAACCAAGTTAGCTGACATTGCCATAATATCAGTTATAGTGATTATCAGTTTTGTAAATTGTACTTGATCCTTTAAGAAGTAGTTTGATAACCCTGTCAGATGTAAAAAAGTTGACTAATAAGATATAAGCCTTAGAAAGAGCTACTAATGAAAATAATAAAAATACCCAGACACAGACAGAGAAAGTTAGACTAGAACCAATCACACCACTGTATAATAAAACTGAAGATGAACATGCCAAGGTTATTAGAGAACCAACATTAACTTATCCAGTTACTATACAAGAAAGAACAGCACACAAGGCACTCTCAAGGTTATAAAAAATTAAAGGGAATCCTATAGAAATATTAGATTTGAGAAGATTTAAGAAAAAAGTTAGTTGATATGGTATACATTAACTCTATATGAAGCTGAGAACAGAATTATCTCTCAAGACCGAAAAGATTTTTCGACCACAATATTGGAAGCTAGTCCTCAGTTACAATGAAAAACAGGGTGGAAAGAGGAAGCTAGGACCTCAGAAAAACAAAATAGAACTAGAGTTACTGATATTTTTCAAGATTCTTTCTCAGTGAAGGCCAATATGCTGATTTGCAAAGACAGTTTAGATTTTGTGATTATACCTTGGCCCTATGTTATTTAGCAGCTTTGAAAGCTTAAGACAAAGTTTGAGAATCAATAAAAAGGTTTGAGTTATTTACTAAAACTTTCTAACATCAAAAGAAGTCTTCACTGATTTTTTTTTTTTTTTTTGCAAAGATTGAATACAGTTGTAATAGGATAGTATCAGATCTAGAAGTCAAGAAAATATTAATTGAATCCTTGGCTTTTGAAAATGTTAATTTAGGGGCATATTGCTAGTTAGCTCTTGCTTTTTAACCCATTTCTGTTCATTTATGTTTTGCCACATGGCTAGAGGCTTTACTTGTGTTCTACTATTAGATCTTGATCTCTTCGATGGCACTGTCTCTCTCTGTCTCTGCTTTCCTTCTCTTTTATCTATGCTTGAATTTCCTGCCTGCTTTGAAGATGCCTTGCCATAGGCCAAAACAGTCCCTTTATTAACCAATGATAATTATAGCAAACAGAAAGACATCCCGCATCACTTCTTCTTTTCTGTCTAATCAAAAAGAAAGTTTTCAATTTTAACATAGCAAAATTACATATAATACAATAGCTGTCAAGCAAGAATTACAGTTGCAATATCTAGTCTATGTGTATTTAGCAAAATTAAAGAAAATATTATATTGTCTACTTTATCTATGTGAGTCCAAAGTTTCACATCTAATTTACCTTTTATTATAACTAAAGATAATTTCAATTATACTATTATAATTGTACAATTTTATAATTACAATTATAACTATCTAATCTTCAACTACATCTAGCACCAAAGAAGGGTATAATATTACCTGAGTAAGGAAGGACATTATAAGAAAATTCCAAATTCTAGAAAAAACAGAGGCATCTAGCTACCTGGACAGTCATCTAAAGTTCTTTCATAATGTTGGAGCATCCATCTTTAGCCTTCAAGTCTAGAATCTCTGACAGACTTTTCAGTGAAGCAGAAAATTTGAAGGACAGCTCCACCCATTCTGGCATATTTTATCAGTTACTTCTCCCTATGTTCTGAAGAATGACTGACAGTCTCTACGAAGCAGGAACCTGAAAGAACATCTTGCCTTTTTCTGGCAAAGTTCAGAGGTCACTTTCCCATGGGTCCTGCATGCCCAGTTTATACAGCATACTAACTATTAAGTAGTCAAGGTAAGAACAGTCTTTTGCCTAATGGATAACTTTTGTCACAAAGAAAGTAAATTCCATATGGAGTTTCTTCAATGCCCATCATTCTATTGAAGTAGTTTGGTGCTGCCGGGACCAGATATGTCTCACAGTCTAAAAACATCCAAATTCTTAAAATATTTTAAATGCCATATGCTGTAGGTTTTTTGCAATATTTGAAGATTATCTATCTAATTGAAATATATCTTTTTATAACTAAAAAACCTAACATGATAACAACTTTGATTATCATAAATGATTAACCGTTACTCTGTATTTCTTAATTATACATTACAATTTTAAATGAGTCATATAAACATAGCATCTTAAACAAGAGTAGAAATATACACACCATTTAACAAAATTGGCCTTAAATGTGTATCAATAAACTAAAATTCATACCAATGTAAAATATTTGAGATTAAGAGTTTTGGGGGATTAAAGTAGATTCAATAATCTATGCCTTTTAAAAATCATTTCTATATCTTACCCTTTCCCTAAAAAGAGAATGACTATGACTGACCATTAACTATTTATAATGAAAACAAACATTTATAAATAATATTTTGGAAGTTTGGGCTTAGCTTTCCATAAACTACTTCCTGCTGATTGGGAGTGCTGGCAGTTTTATGGGGGTCCTGAGGTTGGATCATCTTAGTTGGCAGCCTTGAAACTAATGTGGCCATCAGATATTTTTCAGGAGTTTTCCTTGATCAAACCTTATTTTCTTTAACCAGGAATAAATCCACAGCCTCTCATTTTTTTTCATAGAAATAAAAAGAAAATCTCTTCTCCAAAGTAGCATATCTTTTGATTTTAATTTTAAAGTCAACTCATTTACTATATATATGTATGTATATATATATATATATATATGTATAGTATCATTTCACACCTTTAATCTTAACCTAGATGTGAAACAACTGGACAAAGAAGGTATTTAAGGCAGACATAGAAGACAGATTCATTCTGTAGAAGCATGGGGAGCAAGGCTGAGGAAGCTGGAAGATAGCTGGATGAGATTTGACTGTGGTATGTTTCCTCTATCTGATATTCCAGCTTCTGACCCCCATACCTGGCTCTGAGTTTCATTTAATTCAACCAGAATTTATCCAACAGTTAGCAGCTTCTAAAGAAAGATAATGCTGGACTAGCTAGACCACGACCACAGCCTGTAAGCCACTATAATAAATCATATGTACACATACATACACACATATACATGTACATGCACACACATATTCATTCATATTCTATCAGTTCTGTTCCTTTGAAAAATCTGACTAATACAACCCAGGTAATAATAATGTTTTCAACTAAAGACATTACTAGATTTGGCTTACTAATTTGTTTTCCTTTTGTAACTATACTGATTTTTAAATGTCTCTCTGTATACACATATACTCTTATTAACTGAAGAGGAGACTTTAACCATTGGACTACTTCTGATCTGCTTAATATTCTCCAAATTGTGTAGCTTCCCCTATGATTTTCCACTTGGGAAGCTTGCTTGTATTGGAGAGGGAAGTTCACAGATATGATCTGGATAGATGAGGGTGGGATTTAAAGTGCCACAGATATTTCTAGAGCACAAGGGACTCCAGTCACAGTCAGGGTACAACTTAGTACACGATAAAGTTGTATTCTACAACAGAATAAAAGGGAATTTTATTTTTTTCCTATTGATTGGATGTGATGCCATAGGCAACAGGTAATTGGGAAACTGAATCAAAACAGCCTGGGCTATACAGCAAGCCTAGGCCAACCTGGGCAACTTAGTATGACCTGTCTCAAATAGAAAATGCAATATGCTGAAAGCCTGGGGATGGGGCTCAGTGGCAAATGTGAACTCAATCTTAACACTTCAGAACAAGATAAATATATAATAATGTTTGCTTGAAGCCCATAGACTTTTAGAATAGCAAAAGATGCAGAACATGTGAAATTTAAGTCTTGTGAATGTGAAATTTAAGTCTTCTGAAAGTGAAATTTTTCCTGTAGTTTTCTGGTCTCTAAGAACTCCTCCCCCCAACTTTCTATCATCATTCAGCTATCCATTAAAGAAATATTGAAGTTTTACTTAAATGTATCATATGTAGTTTTGTATTTGCTATTCAAAAAGAGTTTTAGCCTCTAAACAGAGATTACTCTAATGCCAGTGAAAAAGCCTCCTACAGAGTTTTTATGTAGCTATGTTACATTTTTTCCCAATGTGAACGGTCTTTGCTGCCAGGTTCAAAAACGTGAACCACCTTGGTTCACTGAGCTTGTGTGTTCAGGACCCTCTCCACCCTGTCTTGTGTCCACAATACTGCACTCTGAGGCTTCTCCCTATTTTTTGACTCTTACCTCACATTCTTCATATGCTCATTTCCCAACTGAAATAACTTAGAGTGTATTTCTGAGCTTTCTGCTTGACTTAGGTCTCTCCCCCAGAGACCTCACTGTTTGTCTTTAAATGTCATTTAAATTTAAAGCTCACGAGTGCTAAGCCAAAGTTTTAAATTGAGCATGTAATCGCAACCATAGGATCATAATTAACCATATCCTTAAATTCTCTTCTCTATTGAACCCTCCTCTTGATGAATTGCTCCACTGTGAACCCAGTTACTGACATTGAGGACAATCCTTTCCTTTTCTTTTTATTATTACCCATCTTCCATCCATTAGCAAATGCAGTTTTACTATTGAAGAGTATCTCAAAATGGTTTTGCCCTTCTCGGGCCTATCAACACCTTATCCAAGGAGCATCTATTACCTAGTGGTTTAGTCTGTATAACCCATAGTAGCCAGAATAAAAAGAAGTTGTAGGGCGCGGTTGGCCCTTGCACAACTTGCTGGAACATTGCATCATGTTCCCCAGCTATTGCACCTCCACCACTTATGCTAATTAGGCGCTGAGTAGTGACCTATCCGATGTGATCCCTGACTATGCTAATTTGGCACTCCTTACCACCTATCACCAGCTATATGCTAATGAGGCATTACTTTGAACCTATCACCAGCTATATGCTAATGAGGCACTACTTTGGGCACCAATCATATGGCTACACGCGGCCCAGTTTCCCTATATAAGCAGGCTGCATTTCAGGCACGGGGTCTTTCTTCCACCATTCTACCTCAACTGAGCTGTACTCCAATAAAGTGTGATCCGAGAAGAATCATGCGTGTGGTGACTCGTCATTCTGCAGGCCAGAAAGCAGCTCACCACAAGAAGTCACATCAATCCAATTAGCATAACTAAAACCATTCACAAGACTTGAAAACTCTTATAAACTCTAACACTATAGCACAACTTGATTGTGACTTGAGAACACTGTGCTTGAGGCTGCCTTCTCCAGCCTCAATGTCTGCCACACTTTAACTTTGTTTAGTACTTACCTGTGCCTCAATCTAAACCATGCTTTAATTACTAAGGAAATTTGCATATGCTGTTCTCTTCTTCCATTCTGTTTGAGTCCTGAAATGACTGTTGGATTTTTTATTACTCAAAGGTCAACTTAATATTATTCTGTTAAAGAATTTGCTGACTGTTGTTAAGTGAATTTTTAAAATTAAAAATCTGTCCTTTTACTTTGTTCACCTCAATTTTAATATTCTCTCTCTCTCTGTCTCTGTCTCTCTCTCCCTCTGTGTGTGTGTGTATTGGTGTGTGTGTGTGTGCTAATTGTCACCACACAGTAGCATGCAAGCCACTTGAAACCAAGACCATCACTAACATATTTACTCTTATCTACCCAGTACCTAGAATCATGCTTGCAATAGTTTAATCTGTAAAGGCTTATTGAGAGAATAGCTAGGCATATTAGTAATAACATAAATGCCTATGAACTTTTGAGACTAAGAGTTTTACATATTTGACAGATGTGCTCATAAGCACAATGTGTAATTTTATTGTTTTATTTTTAAAACTTTAGATAACTCTACTTACTCATTCATTTGGGTAGTGCTGAATGCTAAAATACGAAGCATCCTAAAAGCAAGTAAGAAAATGATTACTTAAATAGTTTAGGGATATTGTTATTACAAATATTATTTATTCTTAAAAAGCTAAAGCAGAAAAATATCATTGATGATATGATTCTCTTAATGAACAAATACACATTGAAGAAAACTTGCAAAAACAGATGTAAATTGAGTTGTTTTCAGGATATTTTTCTAGTGGGATTATGTTACTCTCCTGTCTTTTGTTTTCATTTTCAGACTACATAAATGTTCTTAAAGTAAATACAACCTAAAGTATTGTTTATAATTAGAAAACAACCATGAGGCCAGTCATATTTGAAATATTTTTAACTGATTGCTTTTTATTACTTTTAGAATTTCAAACATAATTGCTAGGTTTACATCATTTTCATCTCTCTCTCACCTCATCCTCCTGTAACTCTTGCCCTGTTCACCACTTCCTTTCAAATTCATGGTGTGTGTGTGTGTGTGTGTGTGTGAGAGAGAGAGAGAGAGAGAGAGAGAGAGAGAGAGAGAGAGAGAGAGAGAAGAGCTACATTCATCTAGTATTGCTCATAGCTGCACTGGCTGAAGGCTATTTATCTGGAGCTCATCCCTGGAGAAAACTTATTCTCCCTCTCAGCAGTCATTATTCAGGGGTAGAATATAGTATGTATGAAATAGTCTTCATCCAAGGGTATAATCTTGTGTTAGTTTCTCCACCCACCTTTGCAAATGAGCGGCTGTTATCATTATAAAGCTCTTGTTTAGGGCATCATATTTTTGAGAGTTCATGAGTATAGCTTCCTTGTCATATATAGAAGATGCTATCACCCAGCAGACACCCTAGTCTCTGGCTCTTAAAAATCTTTCTCTGCCTTTCAGTGATGCACAGTGAGCCTTGTGTTTTAGGTGTTGCAGTCAGGTCTGGGTACTTGATGGTTAGCTGTTAAAAATCATTTTAAACAGTTTTGGCTTTATGTAACTGTCTCTTCAAAAAAGAGACTTCTTTGTTGAGAGGTGAGAGCTACACTTACCTGTAGTTATATGAATAAGTATTTATAATAGAGTAAGAAATTACCCTGATTTAGGACTGTGGCAGTAGCTGGCTCTCTTCACTAGCCACAGAGAGGCAAATAGTGTGTTGAGTGGTTTTTGTGAACTTGACAGAAACTGGGACATATCTGAGAAAATGTGAGAATGTTTCCAAATGATCAGCCTGCAGGCAAGCTTATGAGTTATTTTCTTGAATTATGATTGATGTGGGAGGTTCCAGCTTACTGTGGGTAGTGATAACCATAGGCACGTGATACTGGGTTGTATATGAAAGAAGAATGAGCAAGGCATGGAGAGTGAGCCAGTAAGCAGCATACTCCTATGGATTCTGCTTCAGTTCTTGCCTCTAGGTTCCTGTCTTGAGTCCCTGCCCTGCCTGACTTCTCTTTATGATAGACTGTCCTTGGAAGTATAATGTAAAATAAACTCTTTCTTTTCCAAGTTCTTTTGGTCATGGTGTTTTATCTCAGCAACAGAAACCCTAAAATAGCTAGGTTTACAGTACCAGGCATGAATTCTTTCCTATTGAGCAATCCACATGTCCAATTAGATGACTGTTCTTAGCATCAAGTTATACATGCCATTGTTGGGCACCTGGATACTGTGGGTCATTGTTATGGTTCATAGACTTAAAGACTGAGTATAACTCTTGATTACTTTTTGCCCTTGACAACTTACATAAGACCTTCCAGTACTATGAGAGCTAGCCCTCAGGGTAGAAGCTTGCTGGTAAGTTCTAGCTCAATTCCTCTAAGTTCTGTGTCCAAAATCTGTGATGTCTAAAGAAATATGTTCTTACTTTTGAATTTTTTGATGCAACCAGGAGAAATAGCAATAGCCTATACTGTTTTGAAGAATGACTTGAGGTACCCTAACCAAATACTTAGAAGATTACAATGCTCGATAATGATGGTTTTGTTAGAAAGTTTATGCCTTGGTGGAAACATTATTACCCCAAGTAGCATTATTACCCCAAGCAGCACTAACTTCAATCAAAATACATATGTAATATATATTCTATGTAGCATATGTATTATAATTTGAATATATACATATACTATGTATACACCATATATTAAATAAATATAGACTAAAATGTTCTGTATGGTTTTCTTATTTCTTCTCCTCCTCTTCTTATTATTTGTTTTAAGACAAGCTTTCTCTGTGTATCTCAGGCTGTTCTGGAACTTGTTCTGTAGATCAGGATGCCCTCATACTCAGAGGTCCACCTGCTTCCTGCTTCTACCTCCCAACTGCTGGGATTAAAGGCATACACCACATGACATCCTTAATGCATTTGGATTTTTAACCAAGTAAAACAAAGTCTTTACATAATGTAATGAGGAAGAAAAGTTAAATGAAAAATATCTAACAATGAATAAAAATTGCCTCCGACTATGAAATTGTATTTTGTTTTGTTGTTTTATGTTTCATTTTCTGTATTTCTTCTCATGTGGCTACAAGCTCCAATGTTGCTATCAGATGTAAGGCAATACACTGTGACCAAGAAACAATATCTGTTCTATTACTCCCCCTTTAAATCTTAAAAGAGCTAAGACATGGAACTTGTGCTTACTGTGATTATAGAATTTATATTCTTGGCATCAAAATCTAAGATCCTGAAAGAAAAAACAAAACAAAACACCACTTGACTGCGAGGAACAGATATTGAAATAAAAATAAATTCTAGCACTCTTTGCCCCTCTTTTCTTAGAAGGGACACACATGTGTCAGAGAAAGCAGAGTCTTTCTGTGTAGTTACTTTATGTGAGCCAATGAGAATTGTGATTGCACAGTAGAACAGGCATACTGAAACATCAATTTCATTGTGTATACTCTCTCTTTTATCCACACGTTTACAGATGTTCATGTAAATGAGAAGTATCTCAGCCAAAAAGTTCTTATTACAGCAAGTATAAATCAGAGTTTGAGAAGTTAAGCACATTTAAGATGGTATGGCCATAGGGTAAATAGAGCCATGAAAATAAAATTTTATTCTTAATTTCAATATTCTATGCACCTTAAAATTTTCTTGCAATCTAAGGAAATTAAAGATTAAATTTAATACTTTCTTGAGCTGAGGGAAACTGCAGTGAATTTCAACTTGAATTGACTGATGCTGGCATCTGTGTAGTGGAGCCATGCAGACCGTAGGGTGATGTCCAGTATTCAGAAGGACTCAAAGTGTTTGGAACCCAAATTTTATTGTTTTCTTAACAAATGAAACCCTTCTTTCCAGATTTTTATGATTAGCTAGTTTCTTCTAAATGAAAGTTTCATGCCCTTGACCTAGCAAACTTCCTGTAACAACATTGTCATTTCTATGCACCACTCCCACCCCAATTTGATACCCTGTAATCCTAGGTTATCTTTCCTTCTTAAGCCATACCCATCTGACTGCATCTCATGGGATGTAAAGTTTTTTAAATCAGATTTCTCATTTATTTTGACATACTACTAAAAACCAAAAACTCACCTGCTCATATACAGAATATTTATGAGTAAATACATTGGTGAGGGTCAAGTTCAAAACATAAAAGGAATAACCACTCTTACTACATCTACTATATCTGTGAGATGATCTAAATGCATTCTACAAATTTACCAGATTTAATAAAAAGCAGTAGAAAGAGGAATAAATCCAAGTGTAGTCTCTGGAAGTCTCTGGCAAGTTCCTTTTACTGGGAAGTGATTATACTAAAGGTTCATTTTCTAAATTAGACACGGCAGTGGGAACGACTGAATTTGCAGCCTTCTTCATGCCCAAATGCAGTCATTTGGCTCCATGTTAATACTTGTTTTCATTTGGACTCTAGAATTAATCATGATTTTGGCTAGGAAATTGAGTCATTTAAGAAAACATCAACACCCTAGCAGAAAATCATCCTTAGTTTTTTAAATAAGCTATTCTTGATATTAAGTCTTCTACTATGCCCCAAAGGAAATCTCTGGAAACCTTCAATCTGACCGACTTCCAGACAGTGCTACTGTTTGGCAAGTGCTCCCTCCAGTGTATCTGTTCCTCTCCTACTGTGCTGTCTTGTCTGAGGACATCAGCTTGTAACTACTACTGTATTACTCCTGTCTCACCAACTCCTCATACATTCTCAGTGCTCCCATATACTATCTGCCTGTCCTGTGCTCCTGAACTTTAGTTACTTTCCAGGATGCAGCCAGTGAGTGGCTGTTTTTTTAAATCTCTGAAACATCAGTTTTATGCTGGCTATGGCTGGTTATATTCCTAGCTGTGGTTTTGAAGAAAGCTGGGTTTTTCTGCAACTACTTGAATGGTTTGGTTTGTTCTTGTTGTGGCAAAGGATGGGTAAAGCCACAAACCAAGATTTTGGACTCTAGAAGAAAATTCAGTGGGTTAAGGTACCTGCTGCCATACCTAGTGATTTGAGTTTGGTGTCACTCACCAGGTGGAACAAGAAAGCTGACTCTGTAAGTTGTCCTTTGATACCACTACACACACATAATTAATAAATAAAATGTAAAATTTTAAAAATACATAATTCTGGTCCTCAGGATCTACCTAGTTCATGTGTGCTTAAAAAATGGGTAAAAGATGGCATTTGCTACATGATCTTTCCACATCCTGGGTCAGTCATTAGAGGATCTTGAGAAGCTGGTGGCGTTGGTCAACACAGGATGAGCTGCAGACGCTGCCTGAGGCTGAGCCTTTCTCCCTCCACGATGGCTGCAGACTGATCTGTGTACTGGAAGTTCATAAAACAACTTGGGATCTCAGGCACATTAAAGAGAAGAAAGAGAGAAACACATAGCCATGTACAGTGCAGTCTTTTATGCAACATATATGGTATAAGTAATGCTTTTCTGACATGATAATTAAAATAATCATACCTCAAAGATATAAGATGGACTGTTGCAAATATTAAAACAAAAATTAATGAGGCTCACAATAAGGAAGATAGAAGTTTAGGAACCAGTATATGCCAAGGAGACAAAAATCAAAAAATTAAATCTGTGAAACAAATGCAATTTTGTACAACATGGTTTCACAATGAGCAATGACATAAAAATATATTCTTCAGAGGCTTAAAGAGTTCTTCTAAAGACATATAGAACATTCTAGAATCTTCACTTGTTGATATTACAGCCTAGAAGAGTCACTGAGGTTCGTTCTTATCTGTGTCTATGAGCTGCAGTAGGCTTACCACCATTCCCTATGGAGACCCTCACCTATTCTTTCCCATGCACAGATTTTGTTCGCTGTAATGGCCTCTCTCATCCTATCATTAGTCGTTTAGCCTTTATTTCATGTAATTTATTTTTTCTCTGTGCATTGAGTCCTAGATGATGTCTTTGACATCACTTTCTCTTAAATTGTGTTTAACACACTGAGAAACACACTGATTGTCTTTTACAAGAATTGTATTTTCACTTGGCATCAGAAGGAACTTAGAAGAGAGACATCCAGGGATTCCTCTAGAAAGAGAAAATCTCCTTAGCTAATTGGGAGCATAAGGGGCCGCAACCAAGAAGATGTGGGAACAAATCATGAGAAAGGCAGATGATTGAGTGAGAGGAACACCAGGGAGGGAAAAAAACAAAGAGATGGAGGTCTTAATAGAGAAAGGCAATGTGGGGTTGGAAAAAGACCGGGTGCTAGAATAACCTACAAGAACTCACAGGATGTCTCTGGCTAGGTCTCCAACCAATAGTGAAGGTGTTGCCTAGACAGAATTTCCCCTATAATCAAATTAATAGCCACCCTAAGTGCCATCACAGGACTTACATCCAACAATGAATAGAGTTAGAGGCTGAGATACATGGCTGAGCACTGGGCTGAGCTCTGGATCCAGCTGAGAGCAGGGGAGGAGAGTCTATATGAACAAGAGGATAGGGCTTTTGAGAAAAATTCCCACAGTGCTGGCTGGCTGGAGCTCTGGGGAGCTCACTGAATTAAGAACAGCCACTGGGGAACCTCCAAGAAAAGGAACTAGACCATCAAAGAATAGCCATCTCTCCACTGACATGGGCAGTATGTGGAGTCTCAAGGAAAGGGATCAGACTTTCTATGTATGGACTGGCACCTCAGAGCCCATTCTCTCCAGAGGAACACCTAACCCAGCCTTGACATTAGGATGAGGAAATTGGACCTGTCTGAAGTGGATGCTGAGCTGATCCACCTTGGTACTTCTTGCCCTTTTAGGGGAGGGGGAGGGAGGGAAAGCAAGGGGGATACATGGGGGGGAAAAGGACTTCATTTTATAAATAAATTTAAAAAAGAGCAATCTAGAAACAGAAAAAAAAGAATTGTATTATCTGCTTCCTTACAGTTTGCTACATGTAGGGAAAACACTCATACACATAAAATAAATAAGATAGCTTGATGAGCATACATATAAAAACACAAATAAAATGACTGAATTGGTAACAGGAAATGGAAATCTTTATTGAACACTGTGATATCACTGGACCCCAAATCTCTCATAGTTCTCAGGGACAGAACAGCAGCAGCCTGAGGTTGAGGCACATGTAGAGCATAAAAATATCATGGGAACAATATGAAAAACATTGAGTGGATTTTTAAGGGGATCAAAATACTCATTTCAAATCATATAGGTCATTTGGAGCATAGAAAAGAAACAGGGGTTCAGGGTGTGTGTGTGTGTGTGTGTGTGTGTGTGTGTGTGTGTGTGTGTGTGTGTATGTATGTAAAAATAAAGCAAAGAAAGGAGTGTTTTCAAGCCAGCTAACTCCAGTGAGTTGAGAGCTTAGTCCTCAGAGTCACCTCTGATAGACTGAACAACTGAGGCAAGAGGTTAAGCTATTTATGCGGTAATTTCTGTTGGTCCTTGGCTGAGGTCTGTTCTAAGAGGGCGTCATGCAGCTTCAATGAGTTTCCTGAGGATCCTCAGTATCCATTATAAGCAGATAGACATTAAGTTGCAGGCCTTCAGAATGGATCCTGAATGCCCAGTGATAAAGAAAGAAAAAGAGGCTGTGGGTAGGAAGGAGGAAGAGCAGAAGTCTGGGACCTGGAGGTTCTGCCAAAGGTTGGCTGTTTCTGTAAAACAGAATCATGTAAAGTGCTTTGGGTGTAGGTGTTATAGGCTTTATGTTTGAACACAGTCGGGGCACTTCATCAAAGATGGATTTGGGGAGACAGAGACAGAACAAAGAACATTTCGCATACCTTGTGGCATTGCATAGGTACATGATGATCACTGTGAAGGTGAAATTTGTCCCAGTAACTGCAAAATAAAGAAGTGTCATTGGTGAGCATCAAAGACACAACAGGAAAGGCTCAAAGACAGGCAAATCCCTTCAAGAAGAATATGGGATTGCTTCTGCCTAGGATGCCAACCCAGACTATTTAAAATAACTCCTGACTTGATGGATTTGCGTCACAGATGATATGAATTTGTGTCATGAGGCTTACTAAAAGAAGTGAAGAGATCGCTTTGGTCAGATTTGATATAGTATTCGAGCATTTACAGATTATGTTTCAGGCAGTCATCAAAGCTGTGAAGGAAAATGGGTGTGAGCAAGGGATTTGTGCTGAATTCAGAAGCAAAGATAAGCCATGTCTGGATGGGCCCCAGCTCCACAACTGTTCTTTGCAAGCTCTGCTGTAAAGCCCTTAGATGAAGCTTTCTTCTTGTTTTAAGGTAATCTTTCCTAGTCTTTCTCTCTCAAAAAAAAAGTTTAAAAATTAATTGGGAGGCAGAGGCAGGTGGATCCCAGTGAGTTCAAGGCCAGTCTGGGCTATATATTGAGTTCGAGGACAGCCAAGGACTCTTAAACAGAGAAACCCTATCTCCCTCCTCCAAAAAAAAAAAAAAATCAAAATAAACAACATCAATAACAAAAACTCATAAAACTATAAATACCAGTAAAATAATAAGTACACACACACAAATACACACACACACACACACACACACACACACACACACACACACACACAGAGCTCTATCATGTTCATTTTGTATTGGCCAACTGTTCCTGGCCATGCAACCTGCCCTGAAGTGGGGTTGATAAATCAAGTAACATTTCATTGGAGGAAACTGATTTTTCCTTTCTCCAAATGTATTAATTATAAAAATCTTGGTTTGTAGTGGGATCTTGGGTCCATTTTCCCGTCTCCATTCTGGGATTTTGTCTAGTTTGGGCCTGTGTGGGTTCTGTATATGCTGCTACAATCTCTGTGTCGATAGGTACATCATTCCCACTGTGTCTGTGTTTTTTTGGAGTTGTCCATCACCTCTGGCTATTACAGTCTTTCTGCTCCTCTTCTGCATAGATTCCTCAGGAGAGGGGTTTGTTGATGGCATTCCGCTTAAAAATGATTGTTCCAATGTCTCTCATTCTCTGTACACTTTTCAGTTGTGGTCTCTATGTTAGTTCTCATCTCCTGCAGAAAGAAACTTCTCTGATGATGACAATGATGATGATGATGCCCTATTACTAGAGCTGCTTTGATAGTAGTTGCTACTGGGGCTCCTCAAAAAGGTCCTAGAACACACTGTTGAGCAGATACAGCAGAAGCAGGGCAGTTCACCATGCACACTTGCAAAGAAAGAGGAGGACAGAAGTGAAGGGAAGATTTTGTCGCTCAACCACCTGCTGTGCACAGATTTGGGAACTGTTGTGTTCTGAGATCTTTGACTCATTTGCTTGAACCATCTGTTCCTTGAATGTTTCTTTGGTCACATAGAAACTGATGATAGATAGTTCATTATTTCTCCACTTCAGGAAAATACTTTTACTCTTACCTTAAACACGGTAAACCTGGGCCAAAGAACCACTGCTGTGCTATTTACAGTAATTTGTTATGGTCAAAAACTAAAGAAATATTAAGATCTGGAGAAACTGTATTTCTAAACAGAGCTCCATAAAAGAATTAAGAGCTTAAAGAGAGCTAAAACTCCATATTTACAACCAGATGGTATAGATACATAACCTGACTCCATTCCTTCTTACAGTGTTGTGTGTAATCAGTTATATACATAGTCTCTCTACATCATCTTTCTTAGTGAAACAGAGTTATAAGGAATACATAAGGCATATAAATAAATACTGTGTCTGGTAGGGAGTAAATTGTGGTGCAATGGTAGCCTCTATATTTGCTTTCTACTTTCTTGATAAAGGACTAGAGCCTTAGTGGCTTGAAACAAGCCAGATCTATTCTTAGTGCTGTATAGATTAGATGTCCAACACTTTCTTGGTGAGTTTGCAATCAGGATACCAGGAAGACACACTTTCTAGACCACAGGAAAAGTCCGTTTTCTTCTTCCCTTCACCTAAAGACTGTAGCACACCTGTGCTCATGGATCCTTTTTCCTCCCTGAACACCAGCAAAGGTAGCCAAGATTCCCTCACAACTTCCTTTTTTTTCATAGCTTAAAAGGGTTCTTTGAATTTTAGCCTAATGTAATTTTGTCTATCTGTTAAGACAATCTAGGATAATGTTTCCTTTGCTTCTTTTTTTTTTTTTAATGATGCAATGTCTCATTTACAGGTTCCTACACTAAGATATTGATGCATTTTAGGATAATTATTTTTGTGTAACATAGGAGGCTTGTTAGCAAATTTACTCAGCTATTCAGCAAATTGGCTACAGACTTTGGTCATGTGTCATCATTATGCTATCTAAAGGTACAGAATAACAAACTAAAACAATCTAAGGTGAGTCTATCTGCTGTCTCTAATAAGGAAGAGTCAGCCAGGCTTTGTGGGATAAATCTGTGGTCCCAGCCTTTTACAAACTAAGACAATAGAGTCACAACTTCAGAAGCAAGCTAGATTAGTGAACTAAAAGCCAGCCAGGGAAACTCAGTGAGTTCCTGTCTCAAAAAAAGAAAGAGAGAGAAGGGGAAGAAGAAAGGAAGGAAGGGAGAAAAAAGAAAGAAAGAAAGAAAGAAAGAAAGAAAGAAAGAAAACTGGGCATGTAGCTCCATAGTATAGTCCTTGCCAAACATGTGCAGTATCTTACTTTCAATTCCCAGCACTGGATAGGGTGTAGGGTGGAGTACATTTGTGCTGGGCTAGCTACTGTCCTCAGGTAAGCTCTTCACAGCTCTTTTATTTTGCACTATAGGCCATGTTTCAGTCTCTTTGTTAGCTCTTTGTCAAAATAATGATTTAAAATTATTTTGATTTCAGTTCTAACTTCCTCCTTGAGAAGGTAAGTATAGCTTTCAAACTACAATTAGTTAATTTGCCTAACCTATAGATTAATTTTGACTTTTTCCATAATTTTTGGTTTATTAACATAAATACTTTTCTTGGCTACTTCATATGTTTTAAATAAAGCATTGGAAACACCATAAATAGTTTTTGATGAGTCCTTGTGATGAATAGGAGCTAAACAATCTGGAAAGGCCTTTCTTAAGAAAAAAGTAGTGGTGAACAAATTTTTAAATAAACACACACGAGCACACACACGCACACACACCTGCTTCAGTCAAAGCCATCATTTTCCATATTGATGAAAACTAAAGGTTGTTGTTACTCTACAGTCAGAAAAATCATGATCTTTCCAATTCATGAATATTTGAGGTCTAAAACTAAGGCTATCAGGCCAACAAACTAACTATGAGACTTAGAAAAAGGTAGAAGACATTTTTATTTCTTAACACAAGATTATATAGGCAAAGCCATAAGAAATGCATGGAAAACCACCAAATAACAAAATAGAATTTAATAATGTCACAGGTTTTAATTTCTATTCATTAACTCAATAACCTTTATAAAAACATCAGCCAGTTAGAGGATCCAATGAATAAGTAAGACTTCACTTGTAATCACACCTGTATTCATTGCCACCTTTAAACAATAAATGTATAAGGAAGGCTTCAGAGGAAACCAGATGATCCAAAAAAAAAAAAAAAAAGATAGTAGATGTCACACACATGGACTAGAAGACAGTACTCTTCAAAGTTCATGCCACCCACAGTGTGGATTAGGCCATTAATCATCTGTAGCTGAATGAGCTAAAAACTCACTTGGAGAGAAACATTTTTAAAATAAATAATAGTCATTTCTAGAAAAGAGGATTGCTTCGGTTTCAGTCTCCCTCAATATCTCACATACAAGAAGCCTCCAGAATTAAAACATGTGCTGCAATAATGACCCAGGCAATCAACAGAAAACAGTTTTCAGAATATAAGAGTCAAAGTGAATATTGTAAGTTAGAACATGTTAATGAGCTGTCCTGTATCAGGGAGGGAGATGGTACTGAAGTGCTGAGAAAAGCCCAGGGTAAAGCATCTTTGTGGATTGTCCCTGGCTCACAGAAGTGCATAAAATTATGGGGTTTGTTTTATGATTTTTTTTTTAAGCTGAAACAGGAAAAGGACCGCAGAAACTTTAGCTCCAACAGCACAGACATCTGAAAAACAAACAGCCTTTAGTGCAATTGTCCTGTCCTCTGATTGGTGATAATCCTTGTGCTCTTCTGAAATAATTGAAGTTAGAGCAGTATAATGGATTAAAAAAAAAAACATTAAGAATAGGCAAAATTAGCTGTCGCAAACCTCATTGTTAGTACAGTACACAGCACTCACTTCATTCTCAGGCAATTTCCAGATAGTTTACATTTAATTACCACTGGGAGTTACTTCCTATTGGGCTCTTGCTGATAGATGCTCATGAACAGACCCACACTTGATAGGTAAATCCTGTTTATGAGAGCAGTGTCTTATATACCAATTTTCTAAATTTTTTCTGTCCTTAGAATTTCAAACAGACAACAGGCATGCCTTGTTTATCCCACATTTTAGAGCAAGCTGAAACACAGTCATAAGAACAAGGCAGGCAGAAAGAGTGGCATGGCTTACAAAGTATCTCTGAGTTAGTGATGCCTTACATAGACGTCATGAGACACACAGCATCCACTGGCCACCTCAGTTTACTTTACAGTAAAGACGATGAATATAAAATTCCTATGGGGAACAATAGAAGAGTAGATGCTAAAGGTAGTGTTTCTTCCTAACCAACTGCAAATAAAGATGTGAGTGCTATATATAGGCAAGACCAAAGGTAGGAAGATTAGGGTTTTAGTGTTCCAGGCAATGCCTTAATTATGTAAAAAATAAATTTTTTTACACAGTATACTTCAATCATGTTTTTTCTTCCCAATTCCTTCCACATCCTCTTGACCTCCCTGCATACACAACTTTATGTTCTTTCTCTCAGAGAGAGAGAGAGAGAGAGAGAGAGAGAGAGAGAGAGAGAGAGAGAGAGAAGAAACAAAACCAGGAGGAAGGTAATCATCAGTATCAGCAAGCTACAAAAGCTGTTCCCTACAGCAGTGACTTGCCTGCAACAAGTACTGCTGTAATAGTGAAACAAATGTTATGGGAGTGATCACTACTTTTTGGCCGACTCTATGAGATACTCAATGTAGTAAAAAACCTGAGAATAGATATACTATAGGCCTAGGGAAAAACCTGCTATTATCATTCTGCCAAAGGAACATAGCAATAAAATGACTTCTAATGACACATTAACATATCTACAGATCAATGCCTTACTCAGCCTTTATCAGAGAAGCTTCTTGCAGTATATGGGAACTGAACAGGCTTCTTAAATACTAAGAGTACTTGGATAGTTCAAACATCTTATCACAGTCTCTGATTTTACACATACATCTTCCTTTCCAAATGATCTATTTTCCATATCAGTACTATATTTATATTAACACATAGCTGTTTGCGATATTATTTTAAGGTGTGTTACATTTGTTTATTCTGTAAAACATTTGTTTTAATGATGCAAAGATGTGTTGCATTTTTTTTATATTGCATTTGTTTAACTTTGCCTATCACCTGATGGTTGAACAGCCAATAGCAAGGCAGGAGAAAGGATAGATGGGTCTAAAATGCAGAGAGAATAAATAGAAGGAGAAAGCTGGGAAGAAAAGAAAGAGCAAGAGATTAAGGAAAGGAGGAAAAAGATAGGGGCAAGACACCCAGCACCCACCCAACCATAGAGTAAGAGTTAAAGTAAGATATACAGAAGTAAGAAAGGGGGAAAAGCCCAGAGGTAAAAGTAAGTGGGATAATTTAAAGATAAAAAACACTGGCAAAGAACAAGCCAAGCTAAGGTCAGGCATTCATAATTAAGAATAAGCCTCTGCATGTGATTTATTTGGGTGCTGGGTAACAACTCCCCCCCCAAAAAAGAGTAAAATCAACCAACAACACAATGCCCAGAAAAGACCTTGCTACCCTAAAAGTGGTCCTATGGGTACACATGCTTATCATCACCTGGGAGCCTTGTAGAGACAGAAACGACTACAGTACCCTATAACCAGATGCTCAAAGAATTCAGAAGTGCTTTTATATCTGACAAGGCTAGCAGTCATACAACTGCATGGTGTAGATACTCAGTACTGGAGTATGCTTCTTACTCTCAGTGAGAATGCCTCCCATCATTTTGTATTAAGAATCATTTAGTTATTTATAAAGATTACTTGGTCTGTTTAGAAGAGATCTCTTGATCTGATGGCAGTAAAGCTTTTTGTTCTGCTGTCATGTTCTCCACCACCGAGCTATACCCCTCTGTGTAACTAACTCACTGAGCCACATTACAGCTCCCACAATGAGATTCTTTTTTGTTTGTTTGTTTGTTCATGTTTCAGCTTGGCTTGGGTTTTTCTCTTAAATTTGATTTTCTTTTCAGGTGAGGTTGCAAGGTCAGAGGGTGGACATAAAAGGATGGGGACATAAGTAGAATCCAGATACATGATGTGAAATCCACAAAAAAAATCAATAAAAGTTAAAAGAATTATTATTATATTATGTAATAATAATAAAGTTTAACAAAAAAGAATTTATTGTTCTGTCTTGTTTTTCCCAAGAACAGAAGTGGATCTAACAGCTAGTGAACTAAGATCATAATTATAATTTAATCATATATTATAATAACTCTCCTCATAACATAATTGTTAGAAAGCACTTATTAAAACAAATAAATTATTGATTATCATAAATTTAAAACATATTGGCATAATGTGCACTTTAATCTTCAAATTAAAAATATTTTCAGTGACATGCACTTTGTTGACATTAGAAATAATACAGACAACCTCTTCTCATTTATTTACCTGCATGCTAAGTGTCGAGAACTTTGATTTATTGTAGAGCCATAGGCACATAACAGCACATGTGGACAAAGACTTTATTTGTTTCTGTTATTTATTTCACTCACAATCAAGTTTTTCCCGTGTCAATAAACACCAATGAAATTATTATCCACAGTACACAATGAGTCATTAGAATTGGTAAATAGCAAAGACCAATCTGGCTTTGGAAATATCAATCAGAACATGATGAAAAGTTACTCATTTCCTTCTGAGAAATCATATTTGCTCAGATTATGTGATATGTCCCTTTAGTATGTTAGCTTCTTCAATTCTTCCTCTGTTTTGAATATAATCATGCAAGGTAGAAGAAGTAAACTTTTATCTTATTCCCCAAAATGTGAGAGTGTAGAAACCCTGAAGTACAACTGAGCATTAAAATCTCTTCCCCAAACAGCTGCCTATCTTTGCTTTGCACTCCTTGTGATAAGGGCCTTAAAACTTTGTTCTGAATTTTTTCCTCGTACGTTCTTACTAAATGACCCATCATAAACATGGATATAAACATAAATACTAAATATAAAACTTAGAGATGAAGATTTGGTGTAATAAGATTTCATTGGGATTTTGATGTGGGATGTCTTTCTGTTCGCCGTGAATATTCTTTATTAACATTGGTTAACCAAAAAAAGCTGATTTGTCCTATGGCAAAGCAACTTAGAAGCAGGTGGGAAATCCAAGCAGAGATAAAGGAGAAGGGTGTATTTAGCCAGAGCTGCAAGCTTTGGGCCCAGAAAAAAATGTTGTAAAGAAGCACGGGTAAAGTCACGAATACATGGCAATACATAGGTTAATAGAAATGGGTTCAATTAAGTTATAAGAACTAGTTGGCAATGGCCTGAGCCGTGGGCCAGTTTGTAACTAATATAAACCTCTGAATAAATATTTTAAAAGTGGCTGCAGGACTGCGGATGGAAGAGATTTGTCTGGACTTCAGGCTCGGACAGGTCAGAAAACTTCTGGCTACAGGACTTCTCTGTCTATGCATATTTTTTCACTTACTTGGCCTATTTTATGGATTTTTTTTCTTTATGGTCTCAAGGGATTTTTTTTTCTCACATCAACAGACAAAGTTCTAAATTTTCACACATAAATAAGAAAGCACACAAAGAGAAATGTATTTTGCAGGGCATAGACATAATCTCTTTTTCTGGGAAAAATTTCTTTCAGATGCTTCTAAAATAAAAAACATTCCCTTTGTCAGGTAATACTGGCTTTCTAACAGAAAAGTTACCTTTAGGACAACTAAGAAATAAAATATCCTACAACAGGCAAGCCTGGAGATGACTCACATGTGCTCCATCGGGCTACCCCTCCTGGGTGTGCTTAAGAAATCCATGTACAGCTAGAGTTCTACACGCCCAGAAGATGTTACCCACATTTTCCAAAATTAGAACTATGACCCTCCTCCCCCAGTTTAAGCTGTGGGAACAGAGGTGTCTGGGTCTTATTAGAGTGTTGTTTTGTTTTTAATGAAACCATCCTTTTCCCACATTTCTCATTTATGATCTCTTTAAAAATAAAATAGTATTAAAATAAAGTCAGGAGGCAGACAATCAAAACATTCACATTAATTTACCCCCTCCAAACAGATAAATAAAAATGAAAATATCTTTGATATTAATGTGATGCAGCCATTTATCTTGATAACAGGAACTCTCTGATTATGGAAGGGTTTTGGTGTGGCTCACCTAGGATTAGACACAGCATAAATGCAACTGTATGGCCAGTTTAAAATTGAGTTGTTTTGTGTGCATAGTTCCTTAGGATTATCCTATAGTATCCAATTTTAGGAAGAAAGACACTATCCTGGTTTACATCCTAAAATGCTCTCAGCATAAAGCTATGTTACAAACAATACACCAGTAAAACACATTTCACAGTAATACACTTACAGTATTTCATCAGGAAGTAGATTAGGACCTTACAGGTGGCTCAGCAGGCAAAGACTGAAGACCCGACTTCCATCCCTGGGACCCAAATGTTAGCATCTCCACATGTATTCTCCCAAAGCAAAACACATAAATAAATAATAAATAAATATAATCCAAATGGAAGCAGATAAAGCAAGGAGAGACACTTGCAGGTCCATGGAATGAGAATGCCCAGCTTCTTACACACTCATTCTATTGGGTCTTCTGTCTCACATGGAAACTTACTCTGATTTAGTACAGTCACCACTCTGTTCACTGAGCCTCAGCAAGAGTGTGTGCTTCAAAACATTATTATAGCATTTGTTTTCAGTCATGAAAGACCAAAAGTTGTTTCCAGGGAGACTGTTTGATTCTCAGATAATCAGTCTTTTACCCTAAGAACATTTTGCAACAAATACTTTCAGAGTCTGTTACTTCCTCTTTGGAAAATTTCAGAAACTGCTGTTTGTATGAATTAAGCTTGTGGTCTATACTAAAAACAGTAACAGCTAGGTCAGGTGATGTAAATAATGAGTATTTCATCAGATATATTTATGAGAAAATAATTTGGAAAAAATGAAAAACACCTAGCTCTTCTGTCAGTTTACTCTGTGTTGTCTATTTTAATAGACAATTTCAGTCTATCTTATTTTAATGATTTTATGCATAATTTTATTTTTTCTATTAAAATGCAAACATTCACAATATGATGCTTTTGAGATTTAATGGAGCAATAATAAGAAATAATTTAGATCCAATAAATCTAGATATTAAATTATTTGATTTAATGTTTTAAATAAAAGGTATTTTTATTTACAATTTTGCTTCTTGTTTCTGGGTAAGTTGTATTGAAGGCTTCATAATAAAAAAAGTAGAACAAAACAAAAATTATATAACCAAAATAGCAAAAATCAATTATCACTTTTTAAATTATTTGGGCATCATAGCCCATATCAGAATCCAACTACTTTGAATGTTTACCAACAAATAATTTAGACATTAAGGGATATATCTCTGCAAGTGTTTATAGGGATGCTGGCAGCATCATGCATGCCAGCTGGGCAGTTTTTCTTGTGGTAGTTGCTAAGGATGTGTCTGCACATCTTTGACAGCACACACTCCCTGTGGTTGGTTGTTTTTACTCTTTGATCTTTTCACTCTTTGGGCTCACCATCCAGCTCCCAAATAAATCACGCACACAGATTCTTACTATTTCTTATGAATGTTTGACTTTAACTTAGCTTATTTGTAGCCAGCTTCTCTTAACTTAGAATTTCTTGTTTAGCCTCTGGACTTCTATCTTTCTCTATCTCTGTATATCTTTTCTTTCATTCTTATTTTGTGTCTGGTTGTGCAGCTAGATGGCTTTCCCCTTCTTTTCTTGATCTCTAATCTCCCAGATTTCTACTTCTATTTATTATCTCTGCCTAACAACCCTGCCTACCCTTTCTCTTGCCTACTTATTGGCCATTCAGCTTTTTGCTAGACCAATCAGGTGTTTTAGACTCACAGAGTTAAACAAATGCAACATAAATAATGCAACACACATTTGCATCATTAAACAAATGTTTCACAGCATAAGCAAATATAGCACATCTTAAAAAATAATATTCCACAACAACTCTCTACTGGAATCATGCATTTTTCTAATAGCTCTTGCCACTTTATATTCCCACAGAGCAAAGTTATGTCTAATTTTTCTCACCCTCTGGACTAATAGTTGTGGCAGCTTGTTTCTGACATGATAAATGATCTTAGAACAGGAACATTATATTAAATCATTATGATAGTAAATGTTATTTTTAAGAAATTTAAATAAAATATATATGACTTTAGTAATATTTGTTTAGCTACTATGACAGGTTATATTCCTGGAATCTCCACATTCAACTATTGAGAAAATTTCATCTTATTTTGTTATTTATAATAAGTAGTAATGATTTATCAAGCCAAGCACAAAATTTATACATATTCTAGATTCTTGAATAGACGTATTTTTAAAAAATATTTATCTTTATTTTATGTGAATTGATGTTTTTCCTGCATGTATCACTGTGTAAGGGTGTCAGATCTTGGAATTACAGACAGTTGTTAGCTGCCATGTGGATGCTGGGAATTGAACTCAGGTCCTCCTGAAGGACAGTCAGTGCTCTCAACTGCTGAGCCATCTCTCCAGCCCAGGCAAAGAGGTATTTTAATTATTTGTTTTATAAATGTTACTTAAGTGTAGTCATTTTTCTAAAGTTTACATTCTGTATTAAGGAGAAAAGGATGTTAAGAAATTTTGCTCTTGGTGTGGAGTTAAGACTCACTGGTTAAGAGAGCTTGCTGATATTCTAGAAGGCCCAGGTTTGATTCTAGCACCCATTACCCATAAGCTCATGATCCCTATGACTCCAGTTCAAGGGGATGAAACATCCTTTTCTGGTCTGTGCAGACATTACATACATGTGATGTACAGGTATACAGACAAAATACATAGATAACATAAAAAAACAAATCTTTAATAAAAAGAAATTTTCCTCAAACACAAATGTCTGTATTAGTTGCATACTGTTTTTTTTTTTTTTTCTCTCCCTCTCTATTTCCTGTCTGCTTCTTTTTGCCTGGCATACTTTCTTGCACTAGGATTGAAATGAACATGTGTTTTCTGTTAAACAGATACACATTTAACATTTCCAGATACTCAGTCAAAGCACAAACAAAGGCAGCTTTTGTATTTGAAGGTAACACTGTTGATGGTGTAAACTTCTATTCTAAGAAACCAAAGATAGTTTAATTTAAAACTCACTTGTTACTCTATTACCTTTGAGATTAATTTTAAGATGCATTTGAGATGCTTGTACTTCTCTTCATGTATGTGTATGAGATGTGTGTACTTCTATTCATGTATAGGTCTGGGATATCTGCACAGTAGTACCAGTTGGCACTAAACTATTTGTCAGATATTAAAGTGCCTCAAAAAACTGCTATATAGGAATTTCTCTTATGAAGTTGCCTATCCTGAAGAAGAAATGTGTACTCTATAAGACTCTAAAGCAATACTTTAAGAGCTAAATATAATTACTTAACTTATGAATTCCTGAGCATCTGAGGCTATCTGTGATAACATTTCTGGTTGTTCCTCTATATGTGAGGATGCTGGGAATGGAACCACAGTGCCTCTGAGAAAGTGTTAGAGGAGTGGATAAGAAAAAATTTCAATGCATTTTGATTATCTAAATGTCTATTCTATTATATCTCATTACTGTCCAAAATAAGAGAATTTTATTTTTCAAAATTCGAGAAAACCTCAGAATCTCTTTAACTTCAACAACCTTTTTTTTTTTTTTTTTAATCCAGAAGAAGTTTCAGGGAACAATTATTCTCAATCTTTCTGACATTTTTCCAAAGAATTAATAAAACTTTTGAGGTCCCATGCTCTGGGGATCAGTATCTCCCATCATGCATAGCAGATCCTCAGGATCATAGGTGGAGAAAGATGCAAATCCTATAAAGACTTGACCCCTGGGCCTCCCTAAGTCCTGCTATCCATGGCTTCATGATTATTCTCACAGATAAGAAAGCCAGGCATGCCTGCTATCCCTTTGTCCTAGAAGATGGACATCTTCTTGGGGCCTGCCACACAGAAACATCTGGTCGTGATCCTTAGAGAGTCAGCTTCATAACTTGGAACTTTGAAAATTACCTACTTCCACTTACAACTATTTTCATCATTTTTGGATACTTCAAACTTTATTATCACTGCTTTTAAAGTATACTAGAGAAATCATAGAAAGAAAATCAGACTTCTCACTTTACAGCCTTAAAAATGTGCTTAATATTGTAACTAACAGAAAACCTTTTCCCTGTTGTGATGCGAACTTGCCAAACTGACATTTCTGAGAGGAGTTTAGGACAGCAACTAACTACATTTTGAGCAAACACCGTAAAGCCTGGTGACAATCCTTACACAAGGTTTATTTTCTCAGAGTCAGCACACACATTTTCCCCATTATTATAATTTATTGACTAATCATTATCTCTTCATGAATGTGCACATGGCCACTTATTTTCCAAGAAAACTGTGGCTTTAGCACAAATGAAACTTGATGCCTACTTCTTCTATTAAAGTCTATACACTGATTCTGCAAAAACTACTTGAGCAGAAAATGCCATGCTTTGCACCATCAGTCAGGAAAGCACATCCCATGCCTTGGTTTCTCCCACACAGTTAATCCCAAGGGTGTTAGTAGAAGGAAAATGCTAACAGATGGACAAGCTTTTTGTTGGTGGTGGGTTTTTTTTCTTTTAAAGTGGGAGTGCATTGTAATCTGTTGCAGAGAATTAAAAGGGAGTGGGGAGCAGCTAAGCACCCTTATCTCCCCCAGATGGGCGGTAAGCATCCTTGCATGTGCTTTTGTTTGCTAGTTCAGCTTTTCTTTTAGAGGTCAGCACCAGGTCATCTGCCTAGTACTGTGATAGGTGTTTACAAATAGAGTCTTTTCCTGTTCACTTCAAAAGCAAATAAAAAATTGGAAATATTGAAGCTAAATGTAATATGAAAATGAAGTGGTGAAAACATTTTAAGAACCTTGGGTTTAAAAAGTTATTTATCGGATTATTTTTTTTTTACAATTCGCTCCTTGCTCCTTTTCCTTGCTCTCTATACACAAATTTACATTTTAGTTTATGCAACATATTTTAGGTGAGCTGTTTTGTTTTGATTGTGGTACACCACATAGATAGACATGGCTTACAAACCCTCTGCAGTTCTACATTCCCAGTAGGAAAGCTAAGTTGATTTCAATAACTCTACAGAAATCAGAAGAGCACAAGTAGTAATGACTACAGATGAGCAGTCCTGACAGAGCTCAGATGCCATTTGTTGCTGATTAAAAGTAAACACAACCAGGGAAGCATGTACGGCATAAAATGATCCTGAGAAAAATGCATTCTCAACATGGAGAACTGCTCTACACAAGGGTGATGTACAGCAGTATGCAGATTTGGCTATTTTTTTTGGATTGCTGCTCTCAAATTCTTACAATGCACCACTAGTAGGCAAGAATGCTACAGAACCCATGTCATTTGTCATATTAGTTTTAATTTTGGCAAGAAAGAAAAAGACAAACTCAGATGCTCTGGATTTTTCTCTCTTCTCTACTATTTTTTTCAATAACTTTTGCTCTCTCTTTGGGGAACTACAACTTGTTGACTGTTCCAGACAGTTACTACCCCAGCAATACTGTTGTCTTACTGTAAGCTATAGACTATAGACATAGTGACATGAATTTAAATCTACAAATTACTTTTCCCTGACTTAGTAAGGTAAGCCAAATAAATTAGAGTTTCAAGAAAATATGACTTTTTTCATTTATATAAAATATCAGCTATCATATTGATAAATATTTATTGATCAAACACCATTTGCAAGATAATGGGTTAAAGGTCTCATTTATATATCATATTTTTTTTAAAAACACTTGTTAGTCCTAATAGAAAAATGGAATTAGTAATGTGATTACAAGGTATAGCACTGAATTTGTAAAAATGGGAATTCTCTTGGCTGGAAAATAAATTAAAAGAGAAAATATTTTTTCCTTTAATATAAAAATTCTATGCAATGCTGAGAGCTCCAGAATTCATCTGACATTTCAAGTTGAATATTAGGAATTGGCAAAAGATGGTTCTTTGTTATATACAGAATCCCTGAAGAAAAAAACATTTACATTTCTCAATGTCTACAGCATAAAATAAAATTTCTATTCTGATGCATGTGCTTGCACACACACATTTCTTTGTGCCCGAAACCTGTTTTGACTGTGTTTATAAAGTTCACCTTGAATCAGCTTTATGAGTGTGTGGCCATGGATTTGAGGAATGGTGCTAGGATGGCAGAAAACATGGAATTTATGATGACTCTGGAGAGAACTCTGGGTAATCCTCACTCTTGGTAAGTTATATTTTCATCCTGTCAGGAGTGAAAAATATGGGGGAAAGGGCAAGGTACACATGAAATATGTTTTTTCTTTTTAAATTATACTTTCAAACTCCCCAAACCCAAGATATATTTACTATACCTTATCTGTGAGATATTATACTAGAAATTAGTCAAATATGGTAAATAGTTCTCAACTTAACACATAGGACATGATTGTATCACTCACCCATTTAAAATTATTTCTTGGTTCATCTAGGCCTTTCGAATAATAAGTTCATAGTCATGTAACTCATGATCTCCTTGCTGTAGTTCCTAACTACATGCTTACTTATACTCTGTCCTCAGGTTTGGAACACCACTTAACCCTATAAATAGAGACCAGCAGCACCAGGAGACTTGTGTCCCTTCAGGACATGCTATTCATCTCCATCACTTCTTATATCTGAGCTCAGAAGCCAGCCAGTGAAAAGTCCTTAGAGTCTTCTCAAACCATTCACATGTATCTATTGCACCATGTCGGCTTGTTTATAAATATCACTTTTTTCATTTTAAATTTTAAAGAATGGCTGGCTATGTTGCTTAGTGGGTAAGAACACTTGTTATTTTTGCAGAGGACCTGGATTCAGTTTCTAACACCCACATGGCAGCTTACAACTGTCTGTAACTCCAGTTCTGGGGGATGTGATGCCTTCTTCTGGCCTTCAAGAACATAGACATGCGTGTAGCACAATTACATACATACAGAAGAAACACACACACAAAAATAAAAGTGAATAAATCTGTAAAAAATAATTCAGAAAGGAAAAAGAATGGCAAGTGAACTCTGACCTACATTTTTATCTGATATTTAAAACTAAAAAAAAAAAATAATTCCAAAGTTTAAATAACAACTAAATTTATATCTTTCAATGAGAATAAAGTAATGATCTTCACATCTTATGATATTGATCAATGGTACATATAATATTCCAATTTGTGTTATTACTAAAAATATTAGGTATAGCAACACATAAATAATATAATCTACCACAATTCACAGTTTTCTGTCTAGGTGTCTATGTTTTGATTCACCTAGATTATCAACATAGCTAGATACATTGATTCATGGTTAAAACTCAAGGATAATGTATCACCAAGAACCAACATTATGTTGTTCCTCAATATTACAAAATGAATAGAATAATTCTTTTATAATGATCTCATGGCCTACATGCCAAATTGGAGTCTGTTGGCAACTGGTGTGCATCAGTGAGGACTTGCTGTTAATGGCTCATGACCACTCCTTTCTGGGAGAGTTTCCCATGCCTCTTTAGATTCTACTTCAAGGGGAATTCTCTGCAAATGCAGAGACAGATTTAGAAAGCTGACTAACATGGGTTGTAAAAGTTGGTTCAACCATTCTTGAAGGTGTAATCAACTCTGTGCTTTAATTAATCTTCCCAGGTTCTGCCAGGGATTAAAGCTGACTATAGATCCCCACTGAGACCACATTACCACTCAGTTTTTTTTTCTTTGAGAGTGTTTGTTCTCTTATTCCCTGTTTTCCTGCAATCACTTTCCAAATAACAACATGCATCCCAGTGTCTTCTCCATGCTTTGATTCTGAGGGTGAGTAAGCAGCAGGGATATGTTTTCTACCATGAAAAAATTGCTTTGACCATGCTACATTTGTTGAAATGTTTTTCTTGATTCGTATTTTCTTTTTATGTGCAATTAAACTGTTTTCATAGATAACATAAGGTACAAGTTCAAGAAACAGGTTAATTGGGAAATTACAAAGGTTCTACAAGCCATGCAGAATCATATAAGCAATATTTTGAGGTGACAATTAAACTAATACTCTACAGCAAAAAAAATAAAAATAAAAAAAAATAAAAATAAAAAAAACAAAAAAAACACAACAACAAAAAAAAAAAAAAAAAAAAAAAAAAAAAAAAAAAAAAAAAAAAAAAAAAAAAAAAAAAA
>PVIH01011209.1:0-16222 GCA_004025045.1 Sigmodon hispidus | reverse complement strand
TGTGTAGGGAGATCTAGACTCATTTTCTTGATGCACATAGGTACAAAAATTCTCAACAAAACATTTGTAATTGAATTTAAGACCATATTAAGATAATACATTATGAGTAAGTTACTTTCTCTTTAGAGATGAAGGTTGTCTCTTATCCCCCTGAGAATGGCTAATATTAAGAAAGCAGATAACAGATACAGCAAGGGATTAGAAAAAAAGATGTTCACAGCTGGTGTGATTTTAAAACTGATATAGGCCCTATAGAAGTCAGTATTGCAGTTTCCCAAAGAAGCAAAAGTAACATGGAGAAAGCAGAAGAAGGAAATGGGGAATTCCTAAATGAAGGTAGCAGAAACTTGAGTCAGAAAGAGATCATAAAGCTAATTGTTATTGTAGTTCTAATTCTGTCATGCACTTTTCATTGTTTTAATTTTTTGTTAGTGGGTAAGTGCATAAAATATATGTGATAGTGAAAGTGTAAAATCAAAATTGAAACATAATAGCTATTCTAACTATAGAAATTTATTGAGGTGTATAGACTTAAATTCTGGTTAATTTTGTCATTGTTTTTTATTTGCAAGTTCTTTATGATAAAGCCTTTATTAAAACAAAATCTAAAAATAGATCTACTATATAATCCAGATGTGCCACTCCTAGACATAAAATCACAGAACTTCAAATCTTACCACAGAGACACTTATACATCCAAACTTACTGGATTTCCAGTATCTAAAAAATGAAAACAACCTAGATGTTCATCAAATGAGTAAATAAAGAAATGTGGTACATATACACAATGCAATATTTTCAACCCATAAAGAAAAATGAAATCATGAAACTTTCAGGCAAATACACAGAACTGGAAATTATTATAATAATGAAGTAATCCTATTTCAGAAACATAAATATATGTTTCTATGTTTTTATATGTAGATCATTTATTTTAATTTATTAAAAGTGATTTATAGTACTTTTATTTTTAGTTATATGATTATTGTCATAATCATTGTAACTGATCTTAAGTGTATTTCTGCATCTTATATTCTCTAATATTGCTGCTACAGAAATTTGTTTACTCCTTCCTGAGTGATGCTATGGGATAAACAACAGTTAAGCAAGTTGCAACAAATGAATACAAAAACTTGTAAAAGTAAGACAATAAAATTCTGCCCAAAATTATAACTCCTTTACTACTAATCTCAAAGACAATTGAAGTGGATAAAATGTCAGATGAAGAAGTAAAAATTTTCTGGCGAAGGTGGTCAATGACATGACTATGGATACCTACAATCATTAATTTAACCCAAGATCTAGAGAGGAAAGCTTGCCACATAGGGGGAAAAGTCAGCAATATGGATGAAAAAGTCAGCAAAAGATAGAAATAGAAGCAAGTAAGCAGACTTTTAAAAAAGTAACTAGAAACATTGGACATGAAAAAATTAATCAAATGGAAAACACAATAGAATGTGTGAGCACTAGACTAAACTAGCAGGAGAAGGATTAGCAGGGATTGAGGCATCACAGATAAAACATTGTGTTCAAAAGACAAAAATGAGCATATCCACTTCCTCAGTAACTCCTAGATATGATCAAGAAACCAAACCCAAGAATCCATAGCATAGAAGGAGCTGAAATAAATACCAAAGGCATAAAGAAGTTATTCAATGGAAATAGAGCAAACATTTCTAAAATACAGAGGAAGAAATAGACATTCAAATCAGAGATATTTAGGAGACCAACTTGATATGACCAGAGAAGAAATATTCTGTGACATATGATTATCAAGATATCACTAATGTAAAGCAAAGGAACAGTATTAAAAACAGCAAAGAAAAAGGACATCCAGCTCTCCTACAAAGTCACAGACATTAGTAGAAGATCAGATCTCTCATTAGCAACTTTCACTGCCATGAACACACGCTTACTATGGCCTGTATGTTTCAAGCTTTGAAAGCAAATAGCAAACCAAAAATGCTATAAGCAACAAAACTCTCTTTTGAAATTAATAAAGAAATAAAGTCATTTCAAGACAAACACAAACTAAGGCAAATCATAACCATCAGGCCTGCTCTGCAGAATGCCAAAAAGGAGCACTGCACACTGAGGAGACAGAGCATCTCAAGCAGAAGTACAGGAGAAGGAATAAATTCCAGTAAAGGAATGACTGAACAGAGGAGCACCAGAAAGAACCCCATCACATCCAACACAGTGAGCCAGCAAACCGCTAATGATGGCCTGTACCCACAAACTGCAAGCCAAAATAAACCTCTCTTCCTAAATTTACTTTTGTCGGGACTATTTTAATCACATAAACATAAAGAGTAATTCATAAAATTGGCATCCAAAATGGGGCTGGTTTTGGTGTAAATCTGACCATATGTGATTCTTAGGAATGTGTGAAAGGAATGTGGAAGAGTTTCTATCTGTGGATTACAAAACCCCTGGAGTTCTGTAAGCAGAATTTAATGGGCTATTTAGGAGGGGGGATTAGAACATGTGAATGGAAAAAAAAAATGTGGTCAGTAGAAGTTCAGCTCATAGTGTTTGAGGAGAGAACAAAGATTATAACCTGGAAACTGCAATGGAGCCTTTAATATGACATTTTAGAAAAGCATGTGGCAATATTCTGTCCATGTGCTGAGAACTTGGGTAAAGTTGAATTTGAAAGTAGTGGACTACTATTGGGAGAAGAAATTTCAAGACAGGATAGTATTTGGGATGTGGTATGGATACTCTTAAAACTTTCGCACATCTCCATGGTTGGAGAGATGAAAAAAATAAAGATCTAAAAATATAAAGTTTGGCAAGTAAAAGAATATGTACACATTGAACCTTATAGAAAAGGAGGTTCCAAAGCACCTAAACTGCTAGAGAGCTCCAAATCCATCTTAATTTGCTTTTACTACTGTAATAAAATACTATGGCCAAAACAACTTTAAAGTTGAATTAGTTACAAACTTTTCTGTTGCCTTATTAAATAACCAGGACCAAGGCAACTTATTGAAGAAGTTTAAATGGACTTAAGTTTGCAGAGGGTTAAGAGTCTATGATATCAGGTGGAGCAAAGGCATGACTGGAGCAACAATGGAGATCTCACACCTATATTCACAAGCAGGAGGCAGAGAGCAAGAGCGAGAGCGAGAGCGAGCGAGCGAGCGAGAGAGAGAGAGAGAGAGAGAGAGAGAGAGAGCAATGAATCTTTTGAAACTTCAGAACCTATCACCAATAATATACTTCCTCTAACATGGTGACACAACCAATTCTTCCCATATGGTTCCATCAACTGGAGACCAACTCTTCAAATATATCATGCTATGAGGACCATTCTTACCCAAACCACTACAAGCAGCACAGGGGTTTCTTGGCTTACAGGTTATGACCTGATTGAGAGAAACTAAGGTAGGAATTCAACGCAGAACTCTGGTGCCATGAACTTAATCAGAGACCATGGAGGAATGCTGCTTATCAGCTTGCTTCCAGTCTCACATTTATCTGGTCTTCTTATACAACCCAGGACCAACTTCCCAGGGTTGGTGCTGTCCATGGGGTGGGGGGAGGAAGGTCCTCTTCCATCAATTAGATCCATAGAGCATCTGTAGACATGCTCACTGGCCAACCAGATAGAAGCAATGTCTCAGTTGAGGTTCTTTCTTATCAGGTGTCTCTAACTTGTGTCAACTTCACAAGGACTATCAAGCTCAGCACCATTAAGACTGCAGTGAGACAGCAAAAGTATCTTACCTGATGGGAAGATTCTACTGATCATACACTCTGGTTTGTGAAAGCAGGAAGCCAAAACTAAGACAGATACTTCTGCTACAGAGCCAAAGAGATACTGGGGAACATGTTCCCAAAGAAAAACATATAAAATTGATGCAATTGTCATCCAAGAGGGCCAGGGTCACTTTGACAGCAGTACACATGTGCTGTCTGTGTTAAAGACATGGAGGGACTAAGATTGAAGAGGTTGTAGAGTCTTGTACTATAGTATGGCTTTTCTGTTCCAACACAAACCCCCAACTACCCAACAGCTACTTCCCAAATAATTGACTTGAAGGTTCAATTTTATAGTAAAGGCTGGGCCAGTATTTCAGATGTTCTGACTAGCTCTTTCACTTAGATTAACCCATAATTCTTATCTATGTTTAGCCACGTGGTTTGATTTCTTTGCTCAGTGCAGCATTCTCATCTTCCTTTCTTTGTGTCTCCTGGTATCTCTTGTTCTCCTTTTCTCTCCCAGAATTCTTCTCATCTGGTTGCCTTACCTCTACTTCCTGCCTGCCTTCTGGCTAATCAGCCTTTTATTAAACAAATACAAGTGAAAACATTTACAGACACTGCTGCTAAAGACCCAAAGAGATACTGAGGAACATATATCACTGTTCTTCCTTGAAAGTAGACCATTATAGTCTGCTGTGTGTGAAGCTGTGAATATGAAGCTTAACAGGCACTGGAGCTCCCAAGATGTTGGAGTTGCCAGAATCATAGGTCATCCACTAGGAACATCTGTAGGTATAAAGTAGAGCAAGTTCAAGAGACAGGTTGTGTGTGCTTCAGGCAGCAGAGCAAGAGAGATGGGACTATCTAAGCCTTTAGAAGCCCAGGTGAGACTATCTAAAAGTTTCATTGTTATCTATGGAGTCGCATTATTTGATGTTTGCCCTGGAAAGTTCAGCCCAAGTAAAACAAAACCATGTATTTGAAATAAAATGTACAATAACCAAGACAAAATTTAATATAAGCAATATTTAAAAAATATTCTGCTAGAAGTTTACTCTAAGTCATTAAAAGAAGCAAATTTATATAAAGTATAATAGTTGGAAACAATAAAACATTCAAGGCTAAAACAAATGGCAAATAAGGTTAAATTGAAGAAATATGTGTCCCTAAATCCATGTTAAGCAAAAAAGTTAAATGTAAAATTGTTCACAACATATGTTTACATAGGAGATGCTTAAGGACCAGAAAGATTCATTTTGGGAAACAGCAGTTAGAGCACACACAGGATGCTAAGGCAGGCTTTGAAAGAACTCTGTGAGATTGTGCAATATTGAGACTGAAAAATTTGTCTTAATAGGTAGCAAAATATGGTGTTTGCATAATAAACACAGAATTTTATTGTTATAGGAATAGAAAGTAAACAATAAAAAAGTAAGATAGCATTGTACTGACATTTTTAGATGACATATATATGAAGACCATAATATCTATAATTATTGGTTAGAATTCTTAAAGTATTTCATCAACCCTCTTTTATTCAAATGCACAGTTTTTCTTTCTGACAGTGAAGTATGTGATATGAAAGTATCCAATTTTCTGGACTTGGAGAATATTCTCCTGAGCGAGGTATCACAAACTCAGAAATATAAGCAGAGGATGTACTCACTCATTAGTGGTCTCAAAACAAACAAACAAGAAAAAAAGCCAAGCATGCCCAAGCTGCAAACCACAACCACTGAACAGCTTGGGATCAGAAACACCCTGGACTGACTCTTCAGCTCCCACTCCACCTAAAGGAACACCTGACTCACTCTTGAGGGAGGGGGGACAAAACTGGATTTGCCAGGAGTGAAGACTGAACTAAGCAATATTGGGTCAGTGGGACCGTGAGATTGTCTGCTGCCTGACCAGGGAGGGGATGGGGAGTTGTGGAGAAGAAAAAATGACCTGATGTGGCGGGAGGGGGAAGGGACCTTGAATAATGATATACAGGGATAGAAAGCATGACTTCTTTGTTCATAGTAATAATAATAACAAAAAAAAGTATACAGAAAAAAAGAAAGTATCCAATTTTCTCCCTTGTGACATAAGTTTTAAATTAATTTTAGAATTTCTTCAACAGCGATTGTTATTCGTTTTGTTTTTATTAGAATATTTCTAACTGTGTATACTTTACCTCCATTTTAATGCCTTTCTGCTATCTTAGAATTGCTATTGTTCTGATGAAACACCATGACGAAGAGCAACTGGGAGAGAGAGGCTTTATTTCTCTTCCATCTCCACATCATTGATCATCATCAAAAAAATCAGGACAGGAACTCAAACATGGCAGGAACCTGGAGAAGAAGCTGATGCAGAGGCCATCCAGAAGTGCTGTTTTACTGGCCAAGGTTCCTCATGGCTTGATCAGCCTCTTTTTTTTTTTTTTTTTTTTTTTTTTTTACATTATCTAGGACCACTAGCCTAGCAATAACAGCACCTGGCATGGGCTGGGCTCTTCCATATCAATCACTTAAAAATAAAACAACAACAAACACTTAAAAAGCAAACAAACAAAACTCTTAAAGTAGTGGTTCTCAACCTGCATATCAAATATTTACATTATGATTCATAAAAGTAGTAAAATTACCGTTATGAAGTGATAAATAATGTTTTGATTGGGATCATCACAACTTGAGGAATTGTATTGAAGGGTCACAGCAGTAGGAAGTTTGAGAGCCACTGAAGGCTCACATACCTGATTTCTCTACTGAGACTCCCTCCTCTAAGATGATTTCAACTTACATCAGGTTAACAAAAATATTGGTTGTCACATCTACAATGTATAAAATCTGCCTTTTAGGGGGCCGGGAAGATGTGGGTAAGACCACTTGTTTCTTAAATATAAGGACCTGAGTTTAAACGCCTGTAACTCACATAAAAGTTAGCACGGTTGCATGTACTTATGACCCAGTACTGAAGGTAGTGTCAGGAGGATCCCAAGATCTCCCTGGTCAACCAATCTATCCAACAGGCAAGTTCAGGTTCAGTGAGAAACCACACCTCAAGGGAATGACACAGGAAAAAGCACATTTTTTTTTTAATCATGTGAGCCTTTTCCTCCTGGTTGAACATGATTGGGAGTTTACTCATCCCTGTGTCCTCTGGGTTATTTCCCTGGACCTGTCACTGAGCACTGGGTGGTCTCTGAACTTCTTTGATTCCGATGTGGAAGTTTCACTGTTTCCCAACTCCTTAAGCACTGACCTCACAAAATGTAGAAATGATCCCTGGAAGTATAGTCTTAAGCTCTGATCTCACTTTCTGTTACATCTCTGTAGTATGCACACTAATACCGGTTTCTTCCCGTTTCTTTTGGAATTAGTAGTATGCTGGTATTTGTAGTTTCCAACTCAGTCGTTCTTTTCCCAGGAGCTTGGCCAAGGAAGTCTCCTCTATCACTTTGGGTCCTAATTTAGGATAAAACCCTGGATGATTTCTGCTCTTTCATGTTCAAAAACACTTGATCTAAAAGTATGGTGTTCTTCAGAATCTTTCCTTCAGTGATAATTTTCAACATTATTGAATCTTGTCATGATCATTCTATGACAGATCTAATTTTCCTAAACATTTCTTTTTTAAGCTTGCTAACTTTAGCAGGAGCCTTTTAGGTGTAACTGTTAGAATCTTTATACAGTCTAAGTTGAGAATGCTTACACAGTGGATACTTTAATTTGGCATATTGTGCCTTTATGGCATTTAAATTTTCCATCACAGACAATTTATTTTGTTCTATTTATACACAGTTAATACAGAAAAACACTTAACTTGGAAAAAAATTCTTATATTTGACACAAAAAGCATCAAATAAAAGTATACAGTGTTGGCAGGAGATAGTACATTTGTAATTTATCACCCCAAATTTATTTATAAATTAGAAAATGGACAGAACTACAAATGACATTATCAGGGCTTACCAAAATTATTTATTCTGTCAATTTCTCATTTATTTTTGTCTCAATATTATTTCATTGTATGTATATGCCACATTTTATTTCTCTCTGGCATTTGATGAATATTTGAGTTTTTTTTTAACTTTTTATCTTTTAGCAATACACTGCTCTAAACCTTATGTCCACATTTCGAAGGTGCACATTTTCAGTCCTTTGAAGATATTTGTGTAAAGGTAGAATTGTTGGGTAACAGAGTAGTGCTTTGCATTTTTGTCAGCCACCAAACTGTTTGGTCAAACTGCTTTACAACCTCACCCAAATTCTTCTGTTTTTAAGGTTCTGGCTTTTGTAAAAAAAGCATTCAATCATTCTGTCTGACAAAACCAGGAAACCCAAGCTGTAGTTCAGTGCTGGTCTATCCCATTGACTCTGCCAAGCCACTCCCCTCAGCCCTTGTGTTCTCCTGCATTCTCCAGCTTCTGAGAGTTCTCCACCACTTTCGACTGCTAGACTCTTGCTGCAGCCATGCTTTGAAACTCTCCTTTTTTAAAAAAAAATATTTATTTATTTTATTATTTGAATTGGTGTTTTGCCTGCAAGTATAACTGTGTAAGGGTGTCAGATCTTGGAATTACAGACAGTTGTTAGCTGCCATATGGATGCTGGGAATCAAACTCAGGTCCTCTGGAAGAACAGTCAGTGCTCCTAATCGCTGAGCCATCTCTCCAGCCCTTCTTTAATGCATAAGCTCTTCTGTCCCTTAGACCTGCGGTGTCACCAGAGAGAAAATGATCCTTCATTACCCACCACATGGTGACTTAAGCATCATGGCTCTTGCCTGCTCTTGCCTACGGCCTGTACATGGCCAGCCATAAACACAAATGCTGCAGTGGTCTGTGCAAAGCAGAAAAAAGAGACAGTCAGGGGAATGAGAGTGAGCAAGAGCAAGCATTGGGCAAGGGGTGGGGCTGGTGATAATGGAAATAATCTCATTTCCTTTGAATTTAGTCTATGCTCCCAAGTAATTAAAATATCAATTAAGGATAGTTACCTAACAATGAAAAGAGTAGTTCTAGTTGATTCTAAAAATCCAGTAACATAAAAACTTCCACCATCTTGTTACTGTGTCCCCCATTTTCCTCTTTCAGCTAAAATGCATGTTGTATGATGGTGTGCAGAAGGCTTGTGTCTACTTTCTTGCTCCCTTGCTTCCTATACATATACTTAGGTGCATAGGTGCATTGGGTTCAATGGTTCACATAACTGAGTCCTAACATTTATTATTGCTGGTAATTTCACAGGCTGGTAGCTGGACAGGTTACATTTTTCTTGTGTGTCTGACAGTTACAGTAGATATAAAGGTGTTTAAACATTAAAACATTATTTCATTATCTTTTCATGCTAGAAATCACACAATCGAAGTACTGGATTTTGCTATAGAATCATGCTTTTAACTCTGGCTTTTCTTCTTCCTTCAAATGTCAGTTATAGGGCTGGGGAACTGAAGAATAACCTCAGCAGGAAGGTAAAAACTGGAATTTTAGTTGTGTGGGGAGGTGACCTGGGGCTCTCTGGTCACCCCTGCTAACTTTGTGTAGCTGGGGCAAAAAAAAATGAGAACTCAAAATTTCAGATGAGCTCAAGAACTGCCAAGTTCTCAGAAGGAAATTTTCAATCCTAAGAGCTTTGTTCTTGGAGGTGCTTCATGGCAATACATAAAAGAACTATTTTGAACATGAGTTTGTAAGTCATTTTCTGAAAGCACATGTTCATGTTTATGCTGTGCACACTCCATGCACAGTGCTCTCCAGTTTCAATTTGTTTGACCCAATATTGTAGGAATTATTCACTGGCAATTGATTACATAAAAGGATTAATATTTATTAAAGTGTTTATATGAAATACTCACTGATACAAGGTTGAATTTTAGAGAAATTCCTGGAGAGTTGAAATGTCCCCCGAGGTGGTAGGAGCAATCCTTTCTCTGAGAACAAACAGGGCAGGTAGGCAGCATGTACTCAGTCTTCAAAGAGGGCTGGACACACTCCACACAGGGTTCCTTATGATCTCAAAGCTTAGGTCTTGCTCAAAGGTGCCTGAACCCAACACAATTCAATGTGTAGATCCTGGTGCTACCCAGGACTTCAGGATTTCAAAGGGAAACTGGTAGGTTTAAAGTAGGAAAAAAATACCCAGATAGCAGCCTTTAGAGTCTTGACACCTCTTGTTATACTGAAGTTTATACATTGGAATTTCTTCAATAAAAAATCCAATTCTACAAAGCTCATAAGTCTGATTTCTGTTTCTAAGTACTAATCTGAAGTAATAGAAAAAAAAACAAAAGTCAAGATTACCTGTCTAAGATATGTTATTTGGAAAAAACATGAAATTAAGCTACAAGCTTCTTGAGATGACATGACATGTTATGTGACACTAAAGAGAGTTTGAGGAAACCTTGTAATTTGGGGACCAAAGGGACATAATTAAAAAGTTATTCTTTGCTTTTGTCTTTTTAATAACATGTTTTGAAGTTAAATATGAATGTTCCATTTCTAATATTATGATGGGATAGTGAACATTTGAAAACTGAAATCTAATTTTATTTTGAAATCTGAATTTTTAATTTACAAAGATGAGTACAGAAAAGCATAAGTATATATCCCACATATTATATTTCAATGTTTATTGATATATGTTCTGAGAATATCTGTGATTAATTTAATAAAATTCGGAACAAAAGGATTTTATTCTTTTTAAATCACTATCTATTAAAAATTGCACATATTTCTATGTAGTAACCTCTCTGTATATTATAGGATACTGTGTAACCTCTTTACATCATTTATGCATTTAAATCCATTTCAAAATGATTTCTACAGGGTGAGAAAATGTTCATGCACAGTATAACATAAATATGTTTCTTTTAGAGACATTCATTCTCAGTCTAAGAATGCTTTGGCTGGCTAGTCAGTAAATATCCACTTGTTCTTTACCACCATGCAAAGGGAATTACATTCTGAATGCAATTATAGTCACTTTTATTCTTTTATTTTACTTCTTTCCTTATTTAGTTCTGGGGATTTAATACAGGGCCTTACACATTCTAGGAAATTCCCCTCTCATGGATTTAGGAATATAGCTTAAAATGTATACTACCATCAAATATCACTTACTTTATTTCTCACTTTTAAGAGAATGATCTGTAATACTGACAATACAAATGCTCCAAAAAATGTCTTTTCAAACATTTCCAACAAAGCTTATCAGTAGACACATTATTTCAATATTTGTCAATTAATGTATCTAATGTTTTTAATTGCTAAGGCTACAAATATTTTGTACTTGCCAGGTTTCTCTACGGCACAAATTATTCCTTTCTTCTTTTGGAAATGGCTTCTGAGCATTCTAAATAGCAGTCACAGAGACACCACACCACAAACAATGTGTGAAACGTGCATTTAAGAGTAACCACATTGTTAAAGGAGAAGAGAAAAAAAGACCCATAGCTTCATGTTTCATCTATATATCATCAGTGAGTGTTACTCATAAAGGATTTGAACTCCCTACACACATGTGTCTTTTCCACCATTAAAATGGATTCAGGTGCTTGGCATGGCTGTCTCAAGACAGGCTTTCTGTAAATAATTGATGGTAGTAGTCTCACTGCCCCATTGAACTTATATCTGGATATACTCACATTGCATTTACAAGATGCTCATACAACTGCATGGTCTGCAGAACATGTGGGGAGTATCCAATAGGTTATTTTATTATTATAAAACATTTTTCACTTTCTCCAGTGACAAATTGCATGAAATTAGTTTTTTTACACCTACTAGGCCTGAACATGATGAGAAATTCATCTGTAGACCACAGCTGTGTGTTATAAAAATCACTAACCCTTTGCTAGTGAAGGAGGTGACTGCCACAACATAAGAAGCAAGAAGAAAGATATTTATTTTGACTGGAGAAAGAAAATATTTTTCAAATTTCCATAAAAAGTATAAAAGATTGCTTGTTGACATTCTAAAATCTAAGTTAAACTCTATCCAAAAGTGCATTGTTTCCATAAATTTTGAACCATCTATTAAAAATATTATTTATGATTGAATTCAGAATGAAAATCCCTTTGCATAGTAGTGAATAACGTGTGGATAGTTACCAAACACCTAGACAAAACATTCTTAGATTGAAAATAAATATCTCTAAAAGTAATATATTTATGCAATACTGAGCATAGACTTTTCTCACTCTGCATTTGATGAATATGTTTCATTATCTACCAAATACCAGATATGCTACAGTACCAGTACATGTACCATTCACTCAAAATGGAAAATAGACCTTTGTGAGGATAGGAATGTAACCCATTTGTGTACACATGCTACATGGGTCCTCACACTGGACACACACTCTGGCAATTACTTCTGCCTGTCATCCATGAATGACCACTGCACTTCTACAAAGTCTGTCAAAGGAACATGATGGTCTAACTTTTGAACAGTTGTTGACAGGTTACAAAAATATAAAAAAAATAAATTGCAACACTAACATCAAACCAAAACCTTATAGTAAAATTTGGAACATCATTGAGAAATTACAAATATATTTAGTAATATTGGGGGAAAACTTGTGCTTTTGTTGGTCCACTTAATGCATTTGCTGGAAGATTCTAACCTGATTACTGTCTAAAGGAAAAATTCAACTCAATATTACACATCACAAAAATAAGCAAAAAATGTGCTGAGTCGTCAGCCCTATAGTAAACCTAATGCTGAATTAGTTAAATAGTAAGCTATTTAACTGGAAATTTAAAATGGAATAATTACAATAAAATTATAATCTTATAATTATTTTTGCCCAAATACAATGAGGATGTCAAGCACAAGCATTCAAGATTTTTTTCTTAAAAAAATGTCAAGATACTAGAGAAATGACCCAGTTGTTAAGAGTACTTTCCAGATTACCTGGGTTTAACTCCTAGCACCCACATGATGGCTCACAAACCTCTGTCACTCCAATTTCAGGGAACCTGATCCCTCTTCTGTGTCCCATGGGCAACAGACATGTATGTATATGGTACGCATACATAAATGCAGGCAAAACATCCATACATGTAAAATAATGATTTTTAAAGTATCAAGGAATTTTTAATCAGAATATTAAATAACCTTAATTCTTTTGAAATCATAGACAATTAGTAAAATAGAGATAAACTGTCCAAGACTGTCAAATCTGTTTCAAATTATTTCTTAAAACAAAGTATGTTCAAATAAGCAAAGAAAGTAACATGTTTTTTTAGGAGACTTTTAAGTTTTGGTAAAATTAGAAATTTTGTAAAGCGAAAACCTTTCCCACTTATGTTCCCAGTCCTACTTAATTCCAAATGTTCAGTAATATCCCTCCTGTAAGAAACCAGCACACTCACCAAATGTTCAAAATGAGAGGAAGACGAGTATTTCAATAAAACACCTTGAAACAAATTTTGAAAGGCTGTCATGCTGTTTTGAAGTATTTATGAGGTTTGTATGACTGGACACACGTAAAATAAAACATTATGGGTTGAAAAAATACAACTCATAGAATATGTTTAAATTATCATAATAAAAGGCATGTAATTAAAAGTTTCTTATGGCAATTTGTGTTATGTCAACTGAACATTTATTAATGTTTAATGCTATTTATTAGAAAAGTTTTAAAGTTGTTTTATAAATAAAGTGATTGGCAGTTGTTTGTGTATATAAAAGAAATTTATTAACAGATTTTATCTGACACAATTTTTTGATTAAAACCGCTACACTAAAAAAGAGAGATAGCACAATAAATAGCATGAGATTGCTCTTATTTGTACATTATTTGCCCTTTTGCCTATTCCAAGCCTTGTGTACAAACACTCATGTATGGCACAGCTGTTGGTGTTTGTCTTGTCCTTCTTTAGTATACATTTCCAGGCTCCCCTGTTTATCACTCCAAGACAAGTCTCTCTTAAGTGTTCCTGACAACACAAAGTATAATCAAGACACTTTGAACCAAGGAAGTAAAATTTATTTTGTAGTTTGCACAATCATCAACTCTTAGCTTCTGGGCTCCTCTATGTGTGTGTGTGTGTGTGTGTGTGTGTGTGTGTGTGTGTGTGTGTGTGTGTGTGTGTTTAAACAGGAATTTATGTACAGCAGTACAGCAGAATTAGCATGGAACTTGCACCTAAGGTTTCATTTTACATGCATATATGACATTTAAAGGCATAGAAACCACCAGAATTCGAGAGTCTGGGAAATCACTGCATCCACATTTTGACTGTTCTTTCTATACTTTACTCATCTGTAAAATACCCTGCTGTAAAAGGGCACTTGGCTCAGCTAAACAGGTAGAAGTCATTTTAGGTGATGTTATAACTGCAGCATCAAAAAGAGAAGCTTTTTCTTTAACCTATCAGGGAGCATGAAGCAAAAGTAACTTAAGACCTAAAGGAGCTTCTTCATCCTCAGGGCCTTCTCTGTCTCTGTCTCTCTCTCTCTGTCTCTCTCTCTCCCTCCCTCCCTCTCAGTTTTATTTGTTGTCTCCTACTATGTTTTATAGTAGACTGATCAGAATTTTTAAATCCCTTCCCTTCTCCCAGTATTCCCCCAGCCTCTCCCCTCCCCACTCACCTCCCTCCTCCTCTTCCTCTTTTACTTCCCAGAGACTGCATAGAATTCCAAGGTCACTCAATTCAGTCTAGCATATCCAGTTGAGGTAGGATCAGATCCCTCCCCCAAATATCAAGGCTGAGAAAGGTGTTTTCCTGCTAGGCATGGGTTTACATAATAAGCCAATTCATGGACCTGGGAGAGATTCTGGTCTGATTACAAGAGGCTCCAGAAACTGCCAACGCCTTTCAACTGTCATCCATATTTAGAGGGTCCGGATTCAGTCCATGAAGGTTGATCAGCTGTTAGTTCAGAGTCTCCAAGTTTCCAACAGCACAGGATTGTCTACTCTATGGGTTTCCTCATCATGATCCCAATCCCTCCACTCATACAATCTCTCCTCCCTCTCTTCAGCTGGCCCTGTAGTTAGCAATGGATCTTTACACCTGTCTCCATCAGCTGCTGGATGAAGGTTCTATAATGGCAATTAGGGTGATCATGCATATGATAATAGGGAAAGGCCAGTTTAGGTACCCTCTCTACTATTGCTTGGAGTCATAACTGGGCTCATCTTGTGGGTTCTTGGGTGTTCCCTAGTATCAGGTTTCTCTCTACTTCCACAATGGCTCCCTCTATCAGGATATCTATTTCTTTGCTCCCCCTCTCTGTTTCTCCCCCCAAGCCCTCCCCCAAACATCCCACCATACCATTGTCTCACATTCTTGTCTCACTTCCCCTTGCTCCCCTCATATGATCGAAATTTTCTGAGGAGCTCTCTAATTTCCCTCCCCAGGGGGATCTATGGATGTCTCTTTTAAGTTTCTCCCCATTACCTAGCTGCTGCTAGGTGGAGGAGTGTGGAGGATGAGTAGGGTGGAGAGTGGTGGTGGTGGTAATGGTGGATTGTAGCCTGGTTATCCTTTCCTTTACTTATGAATGAGTACATACCATGTCTATCTTTCTGGGCCTGTGTTAACTCACTCAAGATGCTATTCTCCAGGTCCATCCATTACCCTGCACATTTCAGAAAGTCATTTTTTTCTTACTGCTGAGTAGTACTCCATTGTGTAAATGTGCCATAATTTTTAAATCCATTCTTCAGTTGAAGGGCATCTAGGTGGTTTCCCAGTTCTGGCTATTACAAACAATGCTGCTATGAACATAGTTGAGCTAATGCCCTTTATGGTGCACTGTTTGGATATATGCCCAACAGTGATATTGCTGGATCATTGGGGAGATTGATTTCCAATATTCTGCAGAACTACCATACTAATTCCAAAGCTGCTTTACGAATTTACACTCCCACCAGCAATGGAAGAGTGTACCACTTGTTCCATGTTCCTTCCAGCTCACATTATCATCTGTGTTTTTTATCTTAGCCTTTCTGACATGTGCAAAATGGTATCTCAGAGTTGTTTTGATTTGCATTTCTCTGATGTCTTAGAATGTTGAGCAGTTCTTTAAGTGTCTTTCAGCCATTTGAAGTTCTGTTGAGAATTCTCTAGCTCTGTACCTCATTTTCTAATTGGCTTCTTTGGTTTTTTGACCTCTAGTTTCTTGAGTTCTCTATATATTTTAGAGATCTACTGGTGTTATATTCAGAAAGTGTTCTCTTGTGTCAGTGTATTCAAGTGTATTTCCCATTTATTTTTCTATCAGGCTCAATGCAACTGGGTTGAAATCTTTGACCCACTTGAATATGAATTTTGTGCAGGGTGATAGATATGGATTTATTTACATTTTTCTACATAATGTTTTGTGGCTTGATTATAATGTGGCACACTGACTTTTTTTGGGATCATATCTATTTGGTGTTCTGTAAGCTTCTTGTATCTTTATAGGCATTTCCTTCTTCAGGTTAGGAAAGTTTTCTTCTATGATTTTATTGAAAACATTATCTGTGCCTTTGAGCTGGTATTCTTCTCCTTCTTCTATTCCTATTATTCTCAA
>PVIH01011208.1:0-70542 GCA_004025045.1 Sigmodon hispidus | reverse complement strand
GACAGTGGATAAGCCTCCCTAACGAAGGGGGATTAGTATTACACAGCCTACCCCATTCCCATGAGTCTTTAGGTAACAACTAGGGAACCTTCCCAATGGGCTGAGGAGATTTAGTCTAAAACCCGTTGGTCTAGAGACAGCAGAACACTGTGACCTTGGAAGCACTCCATGGTGTTCCAAGTCTTTGCATAATTACATTGTCATATAAAAATTGCTATGTACTGCTGTTTCATTTCCCAAGTTACTCTTGAGAAGGGAAGCGAAGGGCCAGCAGAGAGGAAGGGTGAGGAGGATGAAGGAAGGAAAAGGAGGAAGAGATGCAGAGGGATGAGATCTTCATCAAAAGGATGCAGAAGACAGAGCTGTGGGGGCTGTCACTGGTGGGACTCAGGTCCCTGGATTGTGAATATACACTGACTGATTTAAGAGGTTATAGAGACTCAAGAGAAGGATGGATGGGCCAGGCAGCAGTCACTGGTCTTAAGATAGTAAGGATAGGTGGGACTGTGGAAAGTGAGTTATGTGAGATCCGTACAAGCTCGTGTGCAGCTGGAGCAGCAGTGTGAGGGTATGTGGTATGTGTATGCAGATTCCCCTACATGCTGTCTATACCATCAGGCAGGCAGCGGGGATAAGAAAGAGAAGGCATATCCTCAGCATCTTTGAAAGATGGAGGACACTGAGGATGGAATCTTCTTCCACTCACCATGAATCGTAGGTATCCGAAATGAAAAGACCTCTCTCTAGCTTGTGTTGTGAGGTCTAGATCTTCAGGAAGGCTCTAAACTCTGGGCCGTAAGCCATCTTCTCCAAGCCGCTCAGGTGCCCTGGCTCTGGCCTGGTTTTGCCTTCTGGCGTTTGAACTGAGACTTCACTCTTCTGATAGAATATTCTTACTCATACATGCACCTAGCTGTTCTCATTTTAATTCTAATACTGGAAGCTCCAATACTTTCTAGATTGCTTCCTGGCCACCCTGTGTGCATGGCAGTTTCCCTGTTTACAGGTGGCCACCACCTGCACACCTTGCCATGGCCAGAGCTGATAGGTTCAGGGACAGTGTATGAAGTGATTCCTTGTGTGATTTTGTTAGTTGTGGAGTGCTCTGAGTACAGTAGTGTAGCTACTGGATTTGTTCATATTTACTGAGCACCCAGAGTAAAAAGTGTTCATGTCTCTATGGTCTTTAGACAGTCATCATCCAAAGTGGATCTTCCCCTGCCCCAGACTCTAGGCCAGTTTCCTATGCATCCACCAAAACCCAGCTAAATGCTACCTTCTCCTGGTTGCTGTCCCGCCTCATCCTCTCCTCCAGTTTCCTAATTTTTTCCATCCCCCTTTCCAACACCAGGGCTCTGATCACATTGAATCTTGGGTCTCTGTCTGTCTGTGTCTCTTCACTGCACCATGACTTTTGCTCCAGCAAGGGCTGTGTATAATTCATCTGTGTACAGACACATGCTGAATTATTGGCAGAAGCCAATAATTTTTTTCTTCTCTTGTTATTCAACACACATTTATTGTGTTCTCTCCTATGCACTGTCAATAGTGTGTGGTGTTCACAAACCACTGCGAATAGAGTAGAGATTCTGTCTCAAAACATGCAGTGTTATGAGAAACAGAAGCCGGAAGGTAATTTTAATAATAGTGATAGTTATGGTGGTTTATGTCTGTCATCCATCATCCCAGCACTTTAGAAGTTGAGACAGGAGAATTTTAAATTTGAGGCCAGTCTGGGCTCAATGACAAGACTTTGTTTCTACAAATTTAAAAATGTTATGCTGCTATGTTGTTAATATATTCAAGAATTAATTATTTAATGTCTGCCTTCTGTTTGAGGGATTCTAACAGAATAAAGGATATATTAAGAGGGGAGAAAAGCAGAAATTCTCCCTCATGTCTTTACATCTAGAAAGAGACAGATTGTAGACAAATAAGAAGTAAATTTATTCCTGTGTTATCTCAGTAACATAAATAAGATATGTGTGTGTAAAGAGTGTGCAAGGAGTGTGCATGTAGGTGGAAGTCAGAAGACAATCTCAGGAATGACTCCTCAGGTCCATTCACCTTGTTATTTGAGACAGCGTCTCTCATTGGGACCTGGGCTGAATTGAGTGGCCACGGAACGCAGAGATCCTTCACCTGCCTCTCCAGCTTGACTTACAGGCTTTCACTACCATACCTGGATTTTTGTGGGCACAGTGGTGTTAGAGTTCTGATTCTCATGCTTGCATAGCAAGCATTTTATTGACTGAGGTATCTTCCCTGCCTTTACATATCCTTTTATAAAAGGGAGATGTGGCCCATGGAGACAGTGCCACTTTCTAACAGGTGGTTATAAATATGATTCCATCCCTGGCACTGAGATTCTATTGTGCACAGCTTCAATGGCTTATTCCATCCAACCCTAGGACAGTGTGGTAAGGTATACAAGATGCATGTATGGTTATATATTTCAAATATAGCATAACTAGTGTATTTTAGGAGCATATTTCAAAATCCTGGTAAGGAGAGGTGTCATCAGTATCTAGCATAACCAAGAGGAAATTTCTGGAAGAGCTGAAGGAAGGTAGAGCTCAGGCAAAGGCAAGGAGAGCTATAGTTCCTCCACAAGTCATAGACTCCATTCTGCTGCTCCTGTAGGATGTCTGAAAAAGGAGCAGACTCCTTTAGTTTAGAGAACAGGCTGCTGCAAATGAGTGTGTGTGTGTGTGTGTGTGTTTGGGGCATGTGGGGTACATGCATGTGCTGTATGTGTGTGAGTATGACTTGGTGTGTATCTTTGTATATGTGTGTCTGTGTGTGATGTATAAGTGGCATGTGTGTGTATGTGTGTATCCGTGTTTGTGGGGGGGATGCATGTGTGTCCGTGCCTATATGTGTATGTGTGTGTACTTGTTTGTTTAGTTTTGGTTTTTTGCTGTTTGCTTATTTCACTTTTTCTGTACACTAACATGGTTGCTTACTAAAGTCAAGGACCACAGTCAGGTTTCCTGGTTTCAAAAACAAAAATGAACTTTAAAGAGAATTTCAAATATACAGACCAAGTAGCTCTGTGTCTCTCAAGAATGGGGGTGCCATGTTCTCTTCCTACCAGGGTGCTGCTGTAGAGAGAGGGAGGGGCTGGTACAGGCACTCTGCCTGAGCTGCCATGGTTCTAAAGGGACAGGTTTCATTATTGACTCTTGCTGAGCAGTGATTTATCACCCTGCAGAATCTCATTCCAAGCACACCACTATTTCCTGATTGCTTTTGAGTTGGAACTGAGAGAGACCATTGGCACCTGGGCACATCATTTTATTTATAATCAGAACTACATGAGCAAACTTTAATTTATGGCTGATTGTTGAATAAATCCCACATGGGGACCATCTCAGTATCCTTCCAGAACTTAGCTTCAGCACTGCTAGCCCAGCCATGGCAGGCATTATTACTCTATTTCTACCTTAACTTGCCTAAAGTAGTTTAAACACATTTTGGTCTTGCGTTTCCTTAAATGAGGCTGGTGAACAGTTGGTCAGCATTCTTAGAATGTTTCTTTTTCCATCCAGTTAGAGGAATGCCTTTAATTCAGGGGTCACTGAATTTTTAGAACTTGAAATGAGATTTAAGATTAGGGGAGGGCTTGGAAACCAGAGATGTGGATTAGCACGGTGTTAGTATTGGGAGCACCATCCTCAAGATAACCTTGCTTATATTGGGTACCAGTCATAGCAGGTGACCTGAATGCAAATGGAGTTTATTATTATTATTTTAGCTTCTACTTGCATGTGGCATGCATTCATGTTCATTTAGGTGTGTGTGTGTGTGTGTGTGTGTGTGTGTGTGTGTGTGTGTGAAAACCAAGGCCAATGTCAGGTGTCTTTTTTTATTTACCCTCCACTTTATTTTTTTGAGACATGGTATCTTGTTAGACCTGGAATTCATGGGTTCAGCTAGGCTGCTTGGGCAGTGATCTTTAGGGATCCATCTGTCTCCTCCTCCTCAGCACTGAGATTTCAGAATAGCTCCTGGTTTTCACGTGGGTGGTAGGGGTCTGAACTCCCGTCCTTATGCTTGTGTGGCAAATACTTTACCAACTGAGCTCCTAAAAGCATATTCTTCCAGACCTCTGTCATTGTCATTGGTTGGGGATAAGGGGAGGCTAAGGGTTCTCATTTTACCATACATAACACAAACATGCTAGACCACGTGTCCCCTCCTTTTTTTTCCCCAAGGGGGTAGGGTTAGGGTTAGCTAAAACCCAGACTCTCTCCATGCTAGGCAAGTGTTCTACTACTGAGCTGTCTCCAAGACTTGGTTGTTGTTCTAAGATATATTCACTTCATAGATATATAATAGCCATATGCCAACAAAGCCCTGCCATTGTCTCTGTTCTCACACAGATAGGAAAAAACTGTATCAATTTGATGGGCACCTCTCATTTCTGTTCTCCTCAGCAGCCCAAATAATCACTATCGATCTCCGCCGAGCACCTCTGTTCCCTGGGTAGGTTCTCTCCAGCAAAGCTAAGCTTCTTCTTTTTCTCTCGCTTTGGCAGCTGACTGGATGCATTACATCATTATCCCCATCCTCTCACCACGGGTCAGCACTAAAATGAGATTTTATGTAGCTGATAGCATGTCATGCCAAGCTGATGGTAATCAGATGGTCCAAATAAGACTTCTTTTGCTGCTTTCACTTTAGCCTGGCAGTGATAACCCCCAGCAAGCATCTCCTGCCATGTGCTATAACTTGTTAGAAAAGTCAGAGCTCCCTATTGGGGAGGCTTCCAGGTGATGTGCTTTGTTTTTTCATCACTCTTTATAGGAGTGAATATAGACAGGGACAAAAAAATCCCATTATTAGAATGTGGACAAAATAAAGCCACACTAAGCCTCTCTTTATTGGTAGAATGTGCTGGGATTCAAAGCCGGGGTCTTGCATATGCTGGGCCAGCTCTCTACTGGTAGGCTCTATGACCTGCCCTAACTCACTTTTTCCTTTTACAATGACCTTTTAAAGCATGGGGACCTAAGTTCAGTCCCCAGAGTCCACAGGAAATAGCTAAGCAGAGCTTCTTGCCAGACTGCAAAAGAACAGATTATCTTAAGAATAAAGTACTGGGCTGGAGTGATGGCTCAGTGGTTAAGAGCACTGGCTGCTCTTCCAGAGGTCCTGGGTTCAATTCCCAGCAACCACATGGTGACTCACAACCGTCGTTAGTGAGATCTGGTATCTTCTTCCAGTGTGTAGCATACATATAGGCACAACACTGAATATACAATACATAAATCTTTTATTTTTTAGAAAAAGGATGAAAGCTGTCTGCTTCAGCTCTGCTAGAAAACAAAAACAAAGAACAAAGTACTTTGGTCAGTCATAAGTCAGACAGGGTGGGAGGCCAAATACTTGGACTAAAATTCCTTAATCTGACACTCTATCCACTCTAGGCCACTGAATTCCAAATTGCTACCACATTCAAAACCCTAGGTACTTCTGGATTTTCTATACCCTTCTTAGTCCTCAGCTGCATTTCTTCACCTATCCATCCACATGCTGACTTCAGTAAAGTTTGCATAACAATTCCAGTTTAGGTTCAAATGGTAATCACCAGCTAAGGTGATGCATTCATGGACTTCTCAAGCCTGTAATTAAATTCAAGGGCCTACTGGAACATCAGAGTGGGCTGATGCTCCAGAGATAGACTTTAGTAAATTACAGCTTTGAGTCATGGGTAAGAAACAGCAAAGAAATCTATGGCAACAAAAGAAGTGCAGAGCTGTCCCAAGAACCGTGCACTCTCTGAGACAGAAGGTGATGGAAGACAAACCATGGCCAAGGGTGGGCCCCTGTTTCAGGTGGTTGTTTGATCTGGTTTAGCATTTGGAGAACGTGTGTGTGTGTGTGTGTGTGTGTGTGTGTGTGTGTGTGTGTGGTTTCTTTTGAGACAGGATCTTATTATGGAGACAAGATTTCCTTTCCTTTCGTCATCAGCCCTTCCCAGCCCCTAAGTGTAGGCAATACAGGAATGTCCTAGAGCTCCAGGTTCAGCTGTACCCAGATTCTAATACTCTAGAGAAAGCAGTACATGGTCAGGTCTTCACAGGGCATTCCTTCATCAGACATATATTGGGTTGTTTGTTTTTAAATATTGCTGCTAAAATTCTCCTGAAACAGACCTGAGAACATTGGGCATCCCTTCCTGCTGTCATGAAATTCTCCTCTGAGGCCAAATAGGCTCTAAACGTGTGTTCTAATGGCACCAGAGCTGGATTGCATTCCTTTCATCTCTAGAACTTTCAGTTTTTCATCTTTGAACTTAATCTTTTCCATTGTTTAAAAAAAATTGTCACTGGGGATGTAGCTCAGTTGGTAGAGTGTGTACTTGCCTGGCCTGGACAAAGGTTTGATCCCAGAATAGACCATCATTTCAGCATTTTGGAGAAAAAGGCAGGAGCATCAGAAGCTCAAGGCCATCATTGGCTACATGAGTCCAAGGCCAGCCTGGGCTACACAAGACCCTATTTCAAACTAATGTAAATAATCAAATTATATTCTTTCTCTCTGTCTGTCTGTCTGTCTCTGTCTCTGTCTCTCTGTCTCTTTCTCTCTCTCTTTTCAAGGGCCTACCACCCAGCTCCCAAATAAATACAAGGAGACTTATTCTTACTTATAAATGCCCACCCTTAGCTTGGTTTATTTCTAGCCAGCTTTTCTAACCTAAATTACCCCGTTTCTCTTTAATTATATTTTGCCTCTAGGCCTTTTACCTTTCTTTATTCTTTATTTATATATCTTTCTTTCCTTCTTACTCCATAGCTGGCCTCTAGCATCCTCCCTTTCTTCTCCTTTTCTTACTCTTCCCTTAAACCTAGATCTCTCCTTCTATTTATTCCTCTGCATGCCAGTTCTTCCTATTTTCCTCTCTTGCCAAGCTATTGCTGTTCAGCTCTTTATTAGAACATTGGGTGTTTTAGACAGGCCCAGTAACACAGCTTTACAGAGTTAAACAAATGTAACATAAAAGAATGTAACACATTTTGCATTATTAAGCAAATGTTCCACAGCATAAATGAATGTAACACATGTTCAGCTAGTATTCCACAACGTCTTCTTGCCACTTCCATCACATGCAGTGTTACTCACTCTTTGAAACTTTGCTGCAGCATTTGACTGTTTTTACTCATCTAACAAAGATGTGTTTCTCCATGTGTCCTCCTGCAGTACAAAAATACCATTTGTGATTCAACAGTTTAACTTTTCACTCACATGTGTTATGGTGTTCCTCATCAAGAGAGGTCACATTCAGCTCTTCCACTGACCACACATTCTCTTCATTAAGTATCACTCCAGGTCAAGGTGGCAGGCACCCTAAAAATAGGAAGCCAAAGCATGGACAGTAGTGCTATCTCTAAGATACAATGACAGAGAAGCCTGCTATAGTCTACCTTTTCCTTTAGTCCAGGTACTGAAAACATAGAGTTGCCTTTTGGTTGTTTGGGGCAGGGTTTCATGTAGTTCAGGCAATCATTGGACTTGTTATATAGAGTCAAGGATGACCTTGAACTTCCCATCTTCTTGCCTCTACCTCCCAAATGCTGGCACCATGGGTTTTGTTTAGAGTAAATGCACCAATTTCAGACTTGAAGTCAAATTACACTGAGCTAACCAAAAGCACTTCTTCCTCTGTGCCTGATGGTCACATCTGTTTTCTAACACTCTTCCTCGAGAAGGCAGCTCCCATGGCTGATGTCCAGTTACTTCTGAGCTCAGTGTCCAGAAGACGAGGAACACTGTGTTCCTATGGAGCAGTAGCCAGAGTCACTTCTTTGCCCCATAAAGCCAGGACCCAATAAAGGCAGGCACTGCAGTCATCACTGATTGAATGATTGCACAAAGTGGGTAATGCTATTCCAATCCCCTAGGCTCTAGATGCTGGCTTTTCTTTTAGCATCTGGGGCTGTGTCCCCTGACTGGGTCACTGTCCTTCCCCCACTGAGGTGATGATCTATGCAGAGAGGAGGGGAAAAACAAATATCTTAAAGAGGGGAACACCTCACCTCCATCAGGAACTTGAACTTGGTGACAGGGTGGTGGCCTCTTGGCTTACCCTCCCAGCAGGAACTGCCTCTGAGTATGAACTGGAGTGCTTAGGACAGGAGGAAATTCCTGTTCTTTGTAAAATTGGTCACCATATCCCCACCTGCCCAGGACAGCTTTCATTTAGATAAATCTTTTTTCTGCCTCCCTTTCAAAAAGAAAAAAAAAATCAATTAAATTGTTTTAAAAACAAGATTTTTTTAAACAAGATAGGCTCCTGAATGTTTTTTCTTCCCCACATCTCTTGGACCCCACCCTTACAAGGAACACGTTCCCTAAATCAATATAAAATAGCTTGGTTTATAGACACCATTGCCCATAGAGAGAAATTTTCCATATGTAGGTTGTTTATGTGTTACAGTAGTAAATCTCTTTGTGGTAAATTCTAAACCCACTGTTTTCTACAAAGCCTGAGGGAAATGTCTGTGGAGAACTCTGATAGCTTGCAGGGTGCTCTGATCATTTCTGTGCCTACCTGCTTCTCATAAAGCTGAGTTTTAATTTGCTGTTATGAACTAGTGAGTTTCCATGAGAAAATGTGAGGAAAGCTGAGGTAACAGCACCCTAAGTCCCATGAGGGAGGAAGTTGTGAGCTGCTAGCTAATACAATAACATCTTTCTCCTGTTAGATTCAAAGCTAGTAATTCTGAGATGTCTTTGAGAAAGGGTTTTTAAAAGAATAATGGTCTGTGTGACAGACTTACCCATATGTAGAGAATTAGGGCCAATTTTCTTTTATCCCACAAGTTCCTGCCAGGAATCATTTGATTATGGAATGATTGATCTTGCTTTTACTCAATATACACACTTCCTGACGGACACTTACAGGCATTCCAAAAGTCTACTTGTCCTTCCTCCAGTTCTTCTCTTTCTTTTCTCTCTTCCTCTTTCTGCTTCACCCTCCCTCTCCTGTCCCTCCCCCTTCCCCCACCGTTCTGTGTACTCAACATTCCTGACGTGATAGGACCTCTTTATAACCCATGTGTTTGGAATTTGAAAGTATCACCTCATCAGAATGATGGCATGTGTGGTGACTAGGTTCTGTTTTAGTTGAACTCGACTGTGCTTGGCCTGGAACATACAAGGGCTGTGCTTCCAGCAGCATGAAGTCTGGCTGACACAGTGATTCTTAAAGGGGGAGAGGTGGAGGGCGATGGTATAAGGCACAGAGAGCTACGAGCTGCTGTGTTGAAGAATTTTGGTGAGAGGCTTGAACAACCCAACTGTATCACCCAGGTAGAGTTCCCCCCACACCCCAGCCTGCTCTCTCTATGTCTAAAATAACTGGCTTTGACCCTGCCTAATGGATAGTCAGAGGATCAGTACCTTCCAGTGCATGGGTCTCTCTATAGCCTTCTCCACTGGGCTCTCTATCAGGACTATACCAGGAGAACAGGCCCTTTCCTCTTGGATCTAGTACCACAAGCCCTAGTTTCTTCTCACTAACTTCACTTATATGAATTAGATTGAAAGCCTACCTCTTCTAAAAGTGTTGGGGTTATTGGGGCATCATTGCCTGAATTTCCTACCACATGTAAATTCTGCTGTATGCTATTAAAAGAGAATATTTTACCTTGAGGGGAAAATCCCCTGGCATCTCTGAGCTCATAGAACCCTGACACCCTGGCACCCTGGCTCACAGGGTGTTGTTTTCTATGTCCACAGGCTTTGCTCTGTACTTCATTGGCATAGAAACTTATTTGTAATCCCCCAGGTTATACATTAGATACTGTGAATTTATCTTACTTTTAAAAAGAATTTCAGCAGAGGTTTTGTCAAGTGGTATGAGACTGATAGTCCAATAATAAGGCATTTGGTGGTTATCTCCAAGAACTCTGGCCTCAGAAAAGAGCAAAAGCCATAGTCAACTCCCCAAATGCTCTCTCCCTGCTACTGTGCAGCTGAAAGAAATACAGAAGATGAGAAGAGATGGTCCCAGCCCAGCAGGTGGACTCAGCAGAACAGGGGGTTAGGACTTAAGAAAAGCTTTCCACCGGCTTTGGGAGATCCTAGGATTTGATCTCCATGTCAACCTACTTAAAGACGGTGCATGCACGCTTGTGTGCATTTAGTTACTGGGGATTAAACTGAGGGTCTCACACATTCTACACACACACACACACACACACACACACACACACACCCCTTTTGTTTTAATAGATAAATGAATTTTTAAGTCACATTTGCAGATAAGGAAAGCTAGACCCAAATAGTAACAGTGAAGCTAGTGTTGCTGGAGAAATGCAAGCCCTAACTGCACTTTAACTCACTCTGGTCCAGACTAGGAGCAGGGAAAGAATGGGTCCTTGGTGAGATCCACACAGCACCCACATCTAACCCCTCATCCCTGCTGCAGAACTGGTGCGCAACTGTGGTGTCAGATGGGCTAGGGCTGGGTTTCTTCCCACACCAAGTGGTCCTATGTTGACATTGGGCATTAGCTGCAGAGAGTATCCAGTAATTATTAGTATTAGACCAGAGCGAGGGAGCAACACAGATACCTGCTTCTCCAGGAGCACAGCCTCTGATGGACAGCACCTCCCCAGGCTCAGTCCAGAAACTTCTTATTGCCATTTGTACCAAACAAGGCTCCCTGGGCTTTCCAGTCTGACTGGCTTTCCAGAGGGTCAGAAACTTTTATTTTGTGATCCCTGTTATAAATTTCAACTCCATCAAATATCTCCTCAGGAAGGTAAGCCTCCTAATCAATTCGGACATCAACACCGGTTTTTGGTGGCAATTTTATACATAGGAATTGCATTTTGAGCTACGGCCTTCACCAAAAGGGAATCTTGTTTTCTGCAATGTGCAATCATTGTGGCTCTAATAGCTGGCACAAGCCCTGGAGGACCAGCCCATCAGCAACCATCAGGACCAGCAACACTTGTACCTAGTTGTATCCTTTACCATCTTGCTGAGTCTCTCATTGCCTCATTGAGCAGATCAGTGATGAGGTCATCTTGTTCTGAGGTCTTTGAGACTGATGAATCTATCAGATTAGACATTTGAATCTTTTCCTGCTGCTTAATCTGCTTTTCTTCATTCTCATAATGTCACACACTTTTCAGCCCTTGAATTTGCACAAGGCAGCCCTTCTCAATGTTTTTCTCTTCTGCCTTTGCATCTATTTCTTTTGTTTTCTCAACAGTGTTGTGTTCTTAATCGCTTCTGCACATCTGCATTGATGAGCACCATGGGAAGGCAAAGCTTGGACAAGGGGCCACCTCCAGTTCAGGCTTTCAGTTGGGGTAGAGGAAAACCCAGTTCAGGACTCAGCTTCTTTCATAATCCTTCCTTCCAGTTCCTGCCTTGTCTCATACATACTAAGCAAGTGCTCTACCTCCAAGCTAGGTTCCTGCCCCTGAGATTTTGTTTTCCAAGAATGTCTGTGGGATAAAAGGAAAGTATTGAAAGCCATTGAGGTGAACTTTTCCAAACGATGTTCCCTAGTATCCATGGTATCAGCAGTCATGTTACAGGTGAAATCCGAACTAAGCTCTTGGTGTATGACTCAGGATGCTTTTTACAAAGCACTGTGCTTATTGTTTTTAAATGCTATTTCTTTTGTTTTTATTTTATTTTAAATTTTAGAGTGTTGTGCTTTGAAAACAAAGTTTTGCTCTGTAGCCTGTGCTGGCCAAGAACTCACTGTGGCTCAGGCTGGCCTCAGACTCAAAACAATCATCATCCTTCCTCAGTCGCAAGCCACTTTGCCTGGCATTTTATGTCATATTTCACTTCCTGTCTGATTCCAAATCCAATTTACAATTTTACCAGAAGGCAAATGGTTTATTCCCTACAAGTTTATTAAAAATTACTTATATCAGTAGAGCTTAAATAAGACATCAAAAAGAACAATGCAAGTTTGGCATGAATGCACATATTTCCATCCACAATCTTGTTGCTTATTGATAATTTAGAACTTATCCCTAATATTCATGCTCCAAATGCAAACCAGAAACATTTTCTAGCCATGTTATTGATGTTAAAAATGTTATTGAAGAGGTAGAACCACACAATATAAAAATGACTGTAGCAACTATGTGAGTTCAAGAACCTGAATATCATAGGCCTGGAGAGATGGCTTAGGGGGTAAAGTGCCTGCCTTGTGAGCCTGAGGACCCATGTTCAACCCCCAGAACCTGTGGTTGCTTTTTTTGTTTGTTTTATGGAAACTGGATATGATAAGATTATAATACCAGCACTGGAGAAATGGGGATACCTGGTGGATCCCTGGGGCTCACTGGCCAGATAGCCTACCTAATTGCTGACTTTCAGGCCATGGAGAATCTTGTATAGTGCTTGAGGAAGGACAGCCACGACTGACCTGTGGTCTGCAAATGCGTCTTCATGCACACACCAACCTCAGCACTTCAAGTAATGTGAATAGGCTGCTCGCTCTGGATTCCCTGCAGTGCCTCCCCAGCTGCCCAGAATGTTAGTGGCTTTCCTTCACAAGGAGGAACGTGTGACTAGTACCAGCACATTCTTGTTTCTCAGAGTTGAGGACTTGGAAGTGGGTTTTGTTCTTTTAGAGATTCTTCCCTCTCACAGTCAATGAGAGGGAGGAAAGGGGAACACAGACGAATTGAGATCATCCTTGGAGAGATTCGGCTTTGCAGGGCAGTGGTCTCTGTTCTCTGCCTTGTACATCTTAGCCCAAGGCATGGACCCAGACTTTGCTTCTATACTGTGTAAACAGCTGTCATAGATTCTGACAGCTTGCTTCTCTGTGTCTGTCACCATTTGGCACCTGCTGCAAGGAGAGTGGGTTTGTGCTGTCACTCTGGCTCTTTGACACCTGGGTTAGCAGGTTGGTATGACCAGGCTGGATGGCTGGTCATCTTGATAATGAGCCCTGGGATCCTTGAAGTGACCAGGGCCTCTACCCAGCAGCTTGACTGCTTCTGACATCTATGTCACTCTGTGTGTAGTGAGAATGGGCATCAGATGTTCTGGGTGCCTCCTCTGCCTGTGGTAAGCTTTTTTATCATGCCCCAGAGTGTCCCAGCCTACTCAGTCACTGAGTACCATCTGTGCCAGTGAATCCACTCAGACCAGAGTGTCAGCCTCCTAAATCAAAAGGACATTTACTGTGGCTAAATGGTTCCCTTTGTCACTTCCCATAACAGAGGAGCCTGAGAAACATCCTCTTAACAGTGAGTTGGAAAGAACCCATGTATGCACCTGACTTCTAACTCTCTAAGGATTGTTTCTCAGGGTGGCAACCACCATGCTTCACCAGTCTATAAACCTCTTCATTGCCATGTTGATAGCAAAAATAGCAAAGACAAGACAGATGTGCAAATGCATTTCTTCTGTTGTTAAAAATATTTGATGGAATTTAGGACTGAAGTGTAGAATAAGATTTGGGCCAATATGTAGGCTGTATCTCTCTCTCGGGAGCAGATACTAAACAGGAGTTTTAACAACTTCCTATTCTTTTTAATATATGAGTATGTCTATGTGCGTGTATGTGCAGATGCATGTATGTGTTTGGGTGCATGTGTGTGTATCTTTGTATAAGGCCAAAGAACAGCCTTGTCTGTCATTAATTAACCATCGTCCACCCTGAGTTATTTGAGGCAATGTCTCTCACTGGCCTAGAACTCACCAAGTAGGCTAGGCTGGCCAGCCAGGGCACCCCAAATATTCATCTTCCCCATCTCCTCAGCACCGGGGTTGCAAGTGTGCTTCCATACTTCTAATGTGGGTCCTAGGGGGTCATACCCAGGCCCTCCTGCTTGCAAGACAAGCTCTTTACCCACTGAGCTATCTTTCCAAACTGCACCTTCCTCTTCTTGCTCTGGAACATACTTATCTTCAAGAGAATGAAAGGATGAATTTCCATGGTGGGTTTTCTGGACTTTTCTTACAGACTGAAGAAGTTCTCACTTTAAAAGAGTTCACTTGTCAGAGAGATTGATCATCTCATATGTATTTACCCATATTGAGTGTCAACTGTACCAGATGCTATGGGTCACAGATACCTGACCCTGACCTGTGGCCATAAGACCAGGAACATGGGTGTCAGGACTGATACAAAATGAGCCCCAACCCTTAGAAGCAATGACTCTCAATGGACTACTGAGTGTTCAGTGATGAAGTAAGATTGAATAGCAGTCCTCTACTCTGGAGAGGGGCAGGTGGGAGTGCAATAGACAAATGCCCCCAGACTCAGGGGAAACAAGATCAGCTACAATCTATCCCTGTTCTCTCTCCATGAAGGTATGAGGAGGTCTATTAGACCTTGTCCCCCTGGCATCTCACAAAACCCCACAGGAGCCAGAGATGCTGCCCCTAGTCAACTTGGGACTACAGCTCATACTCTATTTCTCAATTAAGTATTACGTTCTCATAGCAGTGTTGATTACACTATGGTACTTAGAACAAAATATTTATTGATCAATTGATGGATGATCATTTCTACACACACACACAGCTTTGTATTTTTTTTGTTAGAGAAGCTAACAAATGGATCATTTATTATTGTTATCTATCTTAGTATCTTTGGAACTTGGGTTTGAACTTGAACTCAGGACTCTGTGCAGACTAAGCATGTATTCTACCATGATAGTTCAGTTCCTTAGCCCCCTGCTCAGTTTTTAGACTCACTCAAAATCTGAATATCCAAGAAAGAGAATCAAACAGCAGAAAATGAAAAGTCCAAGTAAATGTCTTTAGTCCCAGCATCTAAATCATCAGGATTGTGAATCTTCCTTATCTGTCCACAGCTCCTGAAGTTCTTGCCCAGAAACCATACAGCAAAGCTGTTGACTGCTGGTCCATCGGGGTGATCGCCTATATCTTGTAAGTATCGCTTGCCTCTGTGGCTCCCTCTCATCTGATTTGACTCTGGCAAAATGTGTCTGACACAGATTTTTATCGTTCTAGAGTATTAAGTTCATCCTCAGCAATGCCACCACTGTCTAGCTCCAGAATGTTTTCATTATCCCAGCTGAGACTCTGTCCTAACAAACAGCTGTTCCCTGTGTCCCTCCTCAGCCCCAGTAACATTCATTCTATTCTGTCTTTGTGAACCCAACTGCTCTTGGAGCCTTGTAGAAGTGGGATCATATGGTAGTGTTTCTTTTTCAATCAGCTTATTTCATTTATGATGTTCTCAGAGTTCATCCATGTTGAAGCATGTGCTGGAAGTCTCTTGCTTTCAGAACTGACAGCCAACGGTCTGTACCACCCTAGGTTCTTCTTATCACTCCTCTGTGGACATCTGAGAGTTTCTGCCACATTTTGTGCATGATACTGCTATGGCCATGAAAGTACAATTATGAACGTTGTTCAAATCCTCACTTTCAATTTTGGGGAATGTATGAATCTAAAAATGTAAATGATATTTATATTGTGATAATTCTTTAACTTTTGAGAAGCTGCTAGCAATGTATGTAGCAACAGATTACATACCTAGGATACATTCCCAGCAGTCATCTTTAACATGTACACTAATGCTAAACCCTTTAAAAAAAAAAAGAGCATATCCAGGCATAGAGATGCCCACCTTTAATTCCAGCACTTTTAAGGCAGAGGCTGGTGGACTACTGTGCAGCCAGTGTAATTGATATAATGAAATTCAAGATAGTCATGACTATGTAGAAAGATCCTGCCCCAAAGACAACAACAACAAATTAATCAATTAATTAACTAAAAAATAAAATATTCATTCTGATAGGTGAGATCTATTTTGATTTTTACTTTCCTATTAACTATAACGGAGAATCTTCTCATGTGCTATCATGACTTTGGATGTGGTGGGTTAAAAAACACTGTGGAAATACTAACATGACTCCAAAAGAAATCACAATTAGGAAAAAATAAATGGAAACTAAAACACCTGGTTTGAATTCCTCATTTCCTGTTAGAGCGCTTATCTCCTTGATCCAGGAATTGTCTTGTGGCCCATGCCCTCCTGGAAGCCATTTCAGGATTAGCCATTCTGTTTTTTATCATTAGGTTATGTTTTGCTCAAGTCTGCTCTAAAGCCATGTTTAATTGCAGTTATATATGCAAATATTTATTATGTGATAGGCCTTTATAGCAGGTTTAGCCTGACTAGTTGCTATAATTGCTAGGAAATGAAGTTTCTCTCCTGATCATCCCCCAAAGAAGGAAGTGTTATCTCCTAAACAGAACTCCCCTGCCAATAATTAGAAGACACTGTGATTGCAGTATATGGTGTTTTTTTTTTTCCCAGAATCCTGAAAACACCCTCCCCTGTGTTTGCTTTGCCTCATTACCTAGAAAGCAAGCGATCTTCCTACAGCAACGTTTAGCAAGGCAGCTTGTGCCATCCAGTGTGGATGTGGGTAACAGCTCCTGTGGATTTGTACCATTGCAACAGATGAGTTTGGTCCACTGTAATATACCTCATAGGGTTCTCATTTATAGAAATATGTGAGTGCTAAGACTAAGATATTACACTCATATATGTCTTTATTTTCTAAGCATATCAGACATTGTCACATTTTGACTGGAAAGTGTTCCCTACAGAATCCTAGGGTCCCAGTTGGTGGTGCTATTGTAGGAAATCGGGGGGGGGGGGTCGTTACTGGTGGCATTGTCCATGTTCTCTGTCTTGTCCTTGTCCTGGTTCTCTCTCTCTCTTTCTTTCTACCCAACTGTGATGAGCTATGAGGTAAAATAACCATCCCTCCCTTAAGTTGTGTCTGCCAGTTCTATTGGTCACAAATAAGCAAAGGTAACTACTGCATCTTCTGCAGTGGTCCCTTGCTTTAGGGGAGGATGCGGAATAGACCATTTTGAAAACCTAATAACAGTTGGTAAAATCAGCCCTCCAATAAAACCACACATGCACACACACACACACACACACACACACAGAGAGAGAGAGAGAGAGAGAGAGAGAGAGAGAGAGAGAGAGAGAGAGAGAGTGTTAGGCACGGTCCTGGGTAAACAGTTACTTATAAGGACCCTGTGTTATTCAACCTAGCTCCATCAGTCCCCAGCTGTGATCCTCCATGGAGGTCCTGACTCCCCCAGCTTGACTAGAAAAGCATAAAGAAGTAAATGAAAGACTAGACCTTTCCTTCCAATAGTTAAAGCTGATCTTGGCAGCCTAGAAAGATATTTTCTGGGACTGTAGTCACCTTGGGTTTGTTGGTATCATTTTTTTTCCCATGACATCTTGACATAGAGATGGGTATCAACAGTTTGAGGGTAAATATTGATTAGTTTTTCTTAGAATTACTGGGTAAGGAGCTGAAGTGATGGCCTAGCAGTCAAGAGCACATGCTGCTCTTGTAGAGGACTGGAGTTTGGTTTTTAGCACTTGTGATAATGGGCAGCTCACAACAGCTTCTAACTCCAGCTCCAGGGGATCTGATACCCTCTTTGGCCTATGTGACACCTCAACAACACACACACACACACACACAAACACACACACTCACTCACTCACTAAAAATGCAATAAATCCTTAGAGTTACTGAGTACGCAACTATAACTAAGTAAGAATGCATCAGTGCTCCACTTGTTACAACAAGGTGTAGTAGAATAAACAATAACCAATAACAATGCCTGGAATTCTGTAGATTGCAAAGGCCAGTAAGATTCCTGGGGAGCCTCTGCTTCTTGCCTGTAGATTACTCTCCTTCTTCTGTGTCCTCCTGCAGCAATAAGAGTACATAGAAGCAAACTTTCTGGTATCCTTTCTAAGCTAGACACTGGCAAAGAAAATGGGATCATCTTGCTTGGTAACTTAACCAAGTGGAGTTGTAGAAAAGGGAAAAATCCTAAAGTAAAATCACAGTGCTGCTAGAAAAAGCTTCATGGAGTACAATGGCACTAGGCACTTAGCTTCACCTGCTCTTAGTTTATATTAGGATATATTAACATGGTTAGCAATGCCATATGGAGATTCAAAGAGTTCCAAAGTACAGATATGACATGTATCCTTGGATGTCTGAACACTGGTATCTAGGCAACTAGAGTTATGGTACACAGTGCAATATTTCAAGTTGGTCTTAAAGGAAGACATACCATATTTTTTGACTTCTACTTTCAAAAAAACTTGATATGCTTATGTTTGATGATTGTCCTTTGGTACTACTAGCTTTCCCCAGAAAATACTCTCAGGTTGATTTCATGACTGTAGCCAGAAGTTTCTGTGTCTCAGCCAGCTGGTACCAAAGCTGTTGAGTCCTAAATAAACATACAGAGGCTTATATTAATTACAATCTGTTTTGCCTATGGCTCAGGCTTATTACTTGCTAACTCTTACTCTTAAACTAACCCATGATTCTATTTATGCTTAGCCATGTGGCTTGGTGCCTTTTTGTTCAGTGCAGCATTCTTATCTCACTTCCTCTGTGTCTCACCGTCATCTTTCCCTCTGCTCTTCCACTTCCCAGAATTCTCCTGGTCTGGTTGTAACACCTCTACTTCCTGTCTAGCTACTTGACCAATCAGTGTTTTATTAAACCAATGGGAGTGACAAATATTTACATTGTATGAAAGCATCATCCCACAGCATTTTCTCCTTTTTTCTTTTTAAAACAACAACCCCAAATCTAATCTTTTTTGTATAGCTTTTGTCTTGACCATTATCTATAACAATTTGTAACCAACACTCTAGACAAAGATAAATATCTATAATCTATCTTTTGGAAATGTTGGCCTAGTTCTCTAGATTACTTTTTGCTGATTGGAGGCACTGGTAATCTTATGGGGATCCAAGGAAAATTTAGGATTATGGGCAATTCCTTAATGGAGTAGTCTGTAAAGCTGGATCATTTTAGCCAGTCTCCTTGAAGCTATTCTGGATACAAAACTCAGAGAAAACTGCAAGAAAGGTACTCTGAAATGTTGGATCATCTAGGCTATCCGTTCACATCTGAGGTTTTTCAGAGGGTCTTTCTTGTTCAAACCTTATTTTCTTTAACCTGGAATAAATCACCTCTCATTTTCTATGGAAATAAAAACAAAACCTCTTCTCCAAAGTAATATATCTTTTGACTTCAATTTTAAAGAAAATGAATTTTTAAAATATATAGGTTTTTTAATCTAGCAGGGTTTATAATCAAATGTCTCTTAGCAGCTCTTACTCCTTCCTCTGTAGTCAAAAAAAAACTCAAAGACAAAGCAATAACATACAGTATCCAGACTCCTTATGTATGTTTCATTTTTATGTGGCTTTTTTAAAAACTCAATTTCTTTTTTAAGGACTTTATCTTTTTTTTTCTCTCCCAAGCCTACATATATTTTTTAACACACAGTAACTGTCTAGAGGGGTTTTTTCATCTATATCTGTCTTTAATTAATGTATATCACCTATCTTTCTGACCTCACTTTTAATCTACAAAAAGGCTTGGCTAGGATTAAAGCCTTGTGGCTAGAATTAAAGCCTCAACTATGGCAGCTGGCTCCATCCAGCTCCTTGGTCTGTGAGAGCTTAGCTTCATGGCAAAGGTACTGGTAGTAGCCATGTTTACCACTCCAACTCTAGGGTGATTTTAAGGTCCACACTACCACGAAGCTGAGCACTGCCACCCTGCTGCATAAATCTCATATAAGTTTTTAGCTTTTAGAAGAGCTACTCAGTTTTAGCCACTAATGATAAGTCAGGAAGCCTCTCTTGTGAGGTGGGCAAGCAAACAGAGCCCACCTGAGAAAATGCTGCTACCAGGAAGCCATACTTTACTTTGTTCTGCATTTGCCTGTATGAGCAGTGACCTTGAATTGGTCATAGGCAGCTTGTGCTTGTTCTAGGCTTCTGTGAGACTTTGGGAACCCTCCATGTTGCAGCTCAAGTCTGCACACCACTCTGTACCACAGCCCACTTGAGAGACAGAACTAAGAAGCTGTTTTTGGCTCTGTTTCCATGTTCTAGGACCTTTTTTAAGCTTTCTCTGGTTTTATGTGCATTAATGCCCCATGATGAGCACCATTTGTAGTCAGAAATTTCTGTGTTTTGCCCAGCTGGTCCTGAAGTCATTTAGTTCCAAATAAACATACAGAGGCTTATGTTAATTATTAACTGTTTGGCCTATGGTTCAGGCTTATTACTTGCTAGCTTACTCTTAAACCAACCCATGATTCCATTTAGGTTTAGCCACATGGCTTGGCACCTTTTTGTTCAGTACAGTGTTCTCCTCCCACTTCCTCTGTGTCTTGCTGTTATCTGCCCCTCTGCTCTTTTGCCTCCCAGAATTCTCCTAGTCTGGCTGCCTCGCCTTTACTTCCTGTCTAATTACTTGACCAATCAGTGTCTTATTTTATTTTTCTTAAGTACAGCATTCCTAAGTTTATTATCATATCTATAGACTAAAATATGACGGTGTATTCCTGCTCAATAAATGTATTCCTGTGGAGTACTGAAGATACACGAACACCAGTGTTCTCAGGATGACAGTCTTAACACAGCACTGCAGATCTCGCCCTGGGAGCCTCCCTCTGCCCCTCCACAGCCAGTGCAGCAACATGAATTAACTCACACTGTCCAGACATGGCTTAACAATTCTGTATTCAAGAAGAACCTTTCTGTCAAGCTGTACTTCTAACCATATGCTCCCCTTTAGGACATTTATGAAGTTCAGATGTTGTAAATTAACTCTGTGCATAATATACACAGGTATCTTCCCAGAGTGTACATATGGATCAGATCCCTGGGTACAGTTGTAACTGTCTTCTACCAATCAGTGTTTTATTAAACCAATAGAAGTGACAAATATTTACAGTGTATAAAAGCATAGTACCACATCACATGACAGTTTCAGATTCTAAGATGGTGAGCAAGTATTCCTTTTTTCCTGGTAATGGCCAGAGCTCTACCAAACCTAAGTAGAGAATGAATGAACGTTGGGCATTTTAGTTATATCCTATAAGGTGTTCAGATGCCAGCTGGATATTGGTAGCATACACCTGTAATTTCAAAGTTTTGGGGTAACAAAGATAGGAGAATGTGGAGTTCACTGCCAGCCTGGGCTACTTAAAAAAAAATTTCAAGACAGTCTCTACTACATGAATAGACACTGTCTTCAAAACTATCTGGGTACAATTTTCTATATAACATGGCTATATATAGAAAAACACTGCCTTTAAATTTAACAATATAAATATTTTAATCCACTTATAAATCCAACTTGTCTGGCTGTGTACATCACTAGCATTCTGGTAGAGTCACCTACTCTGTGTCATATTTATATCCCTAGCACCCATGTCAGTTCCTAGACAGAGAAAGCACTATAGAGATGATGGCCATTGTCACTGGTAATAATACACTATGGGCTGTTGGTGTAATACAATATGCTCAGCCAGCTGTTGGATTCCATGGAGTGAAACAATCATTAAAGGCAGGGATATTTGAGAACAGGAATGGATGTGCCTGCCATTCAAGGTCTATGTAGAAGAAAAGATAAAGAGGGAGAGACAGAACAACTGGACAGGGGAGGGAGGCAGACCAAGGCTAAATGTGCTGTGATGCTTGGAGGGCTGGTAAAGTCTCCCTGTGAAGGTCTTATGGCCTAAATTAGTTAAAGCAGAACTCAGGACTTTGGCTATGGCTCAGTCAAGAAAGTGCTTGCTACCCAAGCTAAGGTGCTGAGCTTGGATCCTCAGAACCCATATAAAATCTGAGCATAGTGGGGGCGTGTCCATAATCCAAGTCCTGGGGAAACAGAGACAGGCAGATTCCTGGAGCTCACTGCCTGGCCAGATTCTGGGTTCAGTGAGAGACCCTGTCTCAAAAACAAATATGGAAAGCAATTGAAGAAGACACCTGAGTTCTGTCTCTGGCGTCCACAAGGCTGTACACATTCCAACATCAGCATGTACATATGTATTTAACACATAAAACCATACAAACAATTTGTGGTTTTTAATCTCAGACTCTTGCAACTTCAACTTTTTGTTGATCCATCATGTATAGCCTTCCACTCACTCACTGTCTATAGATAATTCACAGCCTTGGAGCAGGATGAGACCAACAAACACCACCACAGGGAAGCCAGCTTTCCCAATCAGATCACACCAAGACTCTTATTCTTCTTCTCCATTAGAGTGGAAAAGAAGCTAGCCTCTTACAGTTCTTGGAACTGTGCCCTATTATTTTCAATTGATCAGCCTGTTACCCTGGGATATTAGAGCACAGCAAAGATGGCCAAGACAGACCCCCCCTCACCCTGTTGTCTTCTCTCTGCACGAGACATCACTCATTTTGCCAATGCAGGTGCTTGTTAAATTGCCTCTCTCTATGGCTCCTTGCTCATTTCTCTGTTATCCATCATATGGAAGGAGAAATCGTTTTTCTGTCAAGGCTATTCATTGCTTTGAAGCACACTTGATAGGGCCTGATCCTGCCAGGGATCTTGCTCTAGCGCTGAGGATTTACAAGAAGCACCTTTGGCAGCAGAGCTTAAGTTGCTGAGAAAGACAAGATAGAGTACGCTGGTGTCCAGTGCAGTGGCCTTTATCTAGCCAAGACAGTACAAATGCCAAGGAAATAAATTTTCCTCCTCAAGACATGAGTAAACATTTCATGGACCAAACTCTCACTACAAGAAGATTAATGGTCTTTTCTCTAAATTATGCCCAGAAATGCATCATGCTGGGGAGAACACACTGACTGTTTGCTGAGATGAAAACTGATATCATAGGGACATTCACACTTCTAAACTGAAGAAATCAGGTAGCTCAGAAGCAATGAAAGCAAGTTCAATAGACTCAGCTAGGCTTGGCCGTGACCTCTGACCTGTCTACCTGCTTAGAAGAATCCATAGGCAAAAATCCAACAACCCCTTTCTTTATCTCTGGCCTTGCACACATTTTACTTATTAGAACTAGGTCACATAAATATTGATGTACTTATGTATGTGTACAACTTAATTATCTCTTATGAAAGTAGTGAAGAATGCCTCATCTACATACAGGTAGGTTCATTTCCTCACACAAAGACTGATTCTCGACAAGGCAGTCCCAGTGGCTGGCAGGTGGCTTTTTATGGAATGCATATATTTCAGGGAAGGAACAAGAAATCAAACATCTGAAGCAGAGACTGCAGTGTAGCCAAGGCTACAGTGTTGAAGCGGTTTCCCACTCTTGGTACCAGGAAAGTTAATAAATCTAAGAATACTTGCTGCCATGACCAGCAAACAGAGACCATCTTGTGATACCCTGAATTGTGCATGATAGGGTCCATCACATCTTTCAGGTCACCCTCAATCCCTCCATCTGGACTCTGTCTATAGAAATGTAGGAAGTAAATTAGGCTATAAATTAGTGGTACAGGCCTTTAATCCCAACTGCTGGGGCAGGAGGATGGCCAGTTCAAAGCCCGCTGGGACTGCAAAGTAAGTTCAAGGCCAGGCTGAGTAACTTGATCAGTATGAGAAGCAAAATAAGAAGAGCTGAGTCTCACTCGGTTAGAGAGCATGACTAGTTTATATGAGGACTTGGGTTTGGTCCCCAGCGCAAAGGAAGGAAGGGAATGAGAGAGGAGGGGGAGGAGGGGAAGAGGAGAGAGGGGAGGGAGGGAAAAATAGATCTCCAAGGAAAACCTCCAGAGACTCACAACCCGTGTGCATGGGATCAGTGAAGAGACTCAGATGGACTTAAAAAATAAGTGTCCGTTTCCTGAATCCCCGAATCCCCACTTAGCTCATAGGATGTGCAGGGCAAGAAACAAGCACATCCCTGCCCAGGAAATGATGCACCAGAAATGAACTAAAGCCAAGAGTTTCTGTGCATGAGTTCAGGACAGTGGAGATGGGTAGCCTTGGCTGTGTTCATAGAACCAGTGAGTCTCCAGGCCACCCTTCTCAGTCTACAGACACGACTGCACTTAGCTCTTGCTCTTATCCGGTCAGAGTGGCCTGAGCTGACCAGTTCTTCCCTGCCCTCTTTTCTCCTGCTCTAAAGGCCAAACCTGCACACTCCTCCTGTCATTTTGGCATCAGTCCACTCGGTTAATCAGGAAATGCTTGTTTGTAATAATTCCCGAGTTGAGTTTGCTTGGCTTATTGGTAGCATCTTGGTGTGCCCGTTTTCCAAGGACTTGCAGAAAGAAACCCTCAGTTCCTCTCTGTCTTTTGTAAGGAGTGGGTCTTATGAATGCTAAATGCCATCTGTGGCTTGAGAGTCTCAATAGCCTTCATCTTTGCTGCAAATTCTACTTGGCCAGACTTGAGCTTTGTGAGCATGTGAGGTCCTCTTCTCTGCTCAGAGCAGGGACCAAATTAGTTCCTGTACCGGTTGTTTTAGCCCTATCGCCTCAAAATATTGTGACTTCAATCGGGGGGCTACAGGATATGCAAAGCAGTAAGGAGAGCATTCCATAGCCATGCATTTGGGGTTCCAATGCTGTATATTATAGATGACAATGGACACAACTTCCTGTCACTGACTTCAGGCAGAGCCGTCTCTACTGGTACATGTGTCGTCCCTAGAGAGCATACCGTGGACAGGGAAAGTGGGAGAGAATGGCTGGCATCTGTCATTTCCAAACCTAAAGACAGAGCTTTGGGCCAGATGGAGGAATATTTTACTTCCTCTACTCTCTTATTATCATCTAGGAACTGTCATGTATGCATCAGCTAACTGCTTTGGCATCTTTAGCCTGGAGAATGGAGGGCAGAGGATTGACAGGCGTTCACTTTACTAACATTTACTGAGCCTAAAACATGTCAGGCAATATGATGGGTGCAGAGATGACTCTATTCCTGCCCTGGCTTTGGGGGCACTTGCTGCCTGCTGGAAGCAACAGACAGCAAACACATAAATTGCTCTCTAGTCTTGCTGGCTGTCTGAGAGGAGAGGCCAGTGCTGCAGGATCCTGGGACTGAGCCACGAATGGCCTGAGGCTGCTTCACAGGATAGGCAGCAGCCACCTGACATTGGAAACTAAATAGAAATATGCCAGGAATATTCTAGGCTCTGTCTTTAAATGGGACCATCAATGCCACTACATAGATTGATAGTTTATCCCTCAAGATTTAATTTCCTAATGATCTGATAGAGTAGCGTGATGGCATGGGCCAGTTATTCCAGTACCTGGGAGGCTGAGCTAGGAGGATTACAGCCTCAGCCACACTCTCATGTCCTTTCTCAGCTTCTCCCCACTCTGCCCCATCCTTGCTAAAAGGGAGCAGGCTTCCCGTGTTTGAGAAAAGATGTACCATTAGGGACATAATTTTAGAAATGCAATTTGAAAGAGTTGGATTAACTTCCAACTATAAAGATCTAAAACTTGAAGATGGTCAGAGGAATATACTCTGGGGTTGGGGGAGACATAGACCTGAATTAGGTTCCCTGAAAACATACACACATACACACACAAACGAATGGACATGCATGCACACTTTCCCTCACACATGAAGCCACACAAAACTGGACTGTGCATGCACACATATACAAAACAAAATGAAATTTGACCTCGGAATTATTAGGAGTTTTCATTCCTTTAGCGTAATACTAAACATTTAGAAGAATCAAGAGGTCTGCTTGCATTTTGAAACATTTATTACTGAGGATGCAGGCAAGAGCTGGTGCGTTTAGAGAAAAATGAATAAACCAAGTAGAGAGACAAGAAAAGGTCATTCTACTGTGAGGTGACAGGAGGGCAGGTGCTAAGCAGTGTTGGTGACTAAGAGGAGTATGGGAGAGGTTGGAGGCGGAGAGGCATTAGCTCACAGAATCACATCAGCAAAGTGCTGGTGGAGGTACATGGGAGCATGTGATGCACCTCCGAATGACACAGCGCTCCCAAGACGTCTCCAGATTCCTGGGCCATGTGTGTTCTAGTCAGCCACAAAGTGCATTGTGAAAGCCTGAGGGTGGCAGCAGGGGGACATAGTGGGATGTACATCAAGAGCCCAGGACCCTGGGATGCAGAACCCCACACATCCCCCAGATAGGAGAGCTGATCTGCATAGATGCCTGTCTGCCTATCCTCAGAGCCAGGATGGGTGGGGGAGAGGTAGACTAGGAGATAATCAGGAAAGAAGGGAGAGAAGGGGAAGGGAGGGGAGGGGAGGGGAGGGGAGGGGAGGGGAGGGGAAGGGGGAGAGGAAGAAATAGAGGAAGGAAGCCCAGGTAACAGGAAGAACTCAGCCCATCTAGATGTACAACTCCAGTTTGGAATTCCTCCCAGGCTGCAACATCCTTGGTTGGCACTGAAAGTTAATCACTGCCACGTTGACTGTCTACATCCCTCCATGCTTGGATCTGAAAAATATTTCTTGTGAAAACTAATTTCATTGTCAAAAGCTGCAGCCTATCCCCTAACCCAGTGTTTCTGGCCATGGGGCTCTCTCCTCCCTCCTTTCTGTCTGTGTTGTGCCAGCTAGCATGAGTTCTGTTTGGCCTGTCTACTGGAGGCTCCAGGCCTTTGCTTCTCCCCACTTCTTCAAGATGGTGTCCATGTAAGAGTCAGAAAGTTGACTCCAGATGGATTAAGATGTTTACAGTGTTTGCCCCTCCCTTCCTCTCTCCTGCAAGCCCTGACCTTCTGTCCCAGCTGTGCAGAGCCTCAAGGAACCTGCTTCCCTGCCCCTTTCCCTTTCTGCCCCACATCTTTCCCACTCTCAATTTTCAAATCATTATTCAAACCCTCGGGAAAGACAAGAGGACATTTACCAATGTGCTGTCATCAGGAGCGCATTGCCAGAGCCACTGCACATGGTGCTGTTCTGTGAGCCTTCTCTCCTTTCTCCCAGCTGTTCTTTTCTCAGTATATGAGAAGGAAACTATGAGGGATGCACATGCTCAGACAAGTGCTTACAGAGTTGAGTTGCATATTGTCATGATTCAAGTCTCATTGACCTTCTCATCTAAAACCAGATAAGTTCAACCCCATGTTGCTCACTGATGAGCACTGAGAATAAGTGCAAAAGATTTATTTGTTTTCTAAAAGGCTTTGTTTTATTTAATTATTTTGAAAGTCTATCATACCAGAGAAAGATGAATAAAACTCACATTCCTTAAGACACATCCCCTCAACCATTCAATATAGCTTGTTGAATGGTTAGTCAAGACAGAAAGATGACTTTCTATACCAGCAGGACTCTGAGTCCAAAGGATGTTCAGATGTGGTTGATGCTGCTGGGGCTTTTCAGATGTACACTGAAACTCTTCAGTTGAGGGACATCTAGGTTGTTTCCAGGTTCTTGCTATGACGAATAATGCTGCTATGAACATAGTTGAGCTAATGCCTTTGGAGTGTGAAAGTGCATCTTTAGGGTATACACCCAGTAGTAGTATTGCTGAATCCTTGGGGAGATTGATTCTCAATTTTCTGAGAAACCGTCATACTTCAGCCATGTTTTTAAAATAATATTTTTGTCCTTTCTTTAAGATCTACATGCAGGTATACAATATATCCTGATTATATTTACATTTCAATGACCCCTCAGCCCATTCCCCTACCAACTCCATGCCCTCTTCTGTTTCTAAAAATAAACCACAGAGTCTAGCTAGTGCTGCCCATATGTGTATTACAATGGGGCTATCCAGTGGAGCATGGGCACCTGCCAGTGGCCATACAGCCATTAACTGCTGGCAGGGCTTCAGCTAGCAGTGGGGCCTTGGAAAGCCCCTCCCACTTCTGTGCTAGAATTTTGATTGGCTTGGTCTTGTGCAGGTAACCACGGCTGCTATGAGTTCAAGAGTGTAAGGGCCATGTACTGTGCATTTCACAACATTCTTTCTGCCCTCCCTTTTGTAATATTCCCTGTTGGATCAGATTCTTAGGCTCCCAGTATCGAATGGATCCCCTGCTGTAGACCTCTGGTCACATGGTGAGTTAAACTGTTCATCTCATGGCCAGAGAGTGAAAGGGAGGAGAGGAGGCTGGGTTCCCACACATCTACCTCAAGGGTAGGCTCTAAGGACTTCCCACAAGGATCTACCAACAAAAGATCCCGCCCCTTCCCAGTAGCACCTCCCTGGGACCAGGCTGTGAGCACATGCATCTAAGCCACAGCCTCATTTGTACAATCACTCTGAAAACAAAGCTGGACTCTGCCCTCACAGAACAGCATGAACTTTCCTTGGAAAATAATTGCCTTTTCAGGGTCTTTTCACTGATTAGACTAAAACAGGGGTGTCTGAATCATCGTTCACTTGTTGGTATAGTATTTTATGTAAAACATTCAAAGTAGGTTTCAGCCCCTCAGAAACACATTAACATGCTCTTGGAAAGTTCACTGTATATATTAGGGACTGTTCCCCAATGCAGTCAAAAAGGCATTCCAGAACTCTGCCTTGTCCCCTCAGAGTCCACAAGGTCTTGTCAAAGGGGACTTCTTTGTGTTGCTTTGCAGCTCTTCATAGGAGCATAGTGCTGAACCCTGATGATCTGACATGATTATATTGGAATTTGGGTCAATATAGACGGAGGTTCATTTTTCTACAACCCTGCTCATCCACAGACAGCTGATAATGTCCCTAGTCATCTCCTTCAATCTGTCCTGAAGAAAGATAGATGGAGACCGTGAGTCATTGACTTTATAACTACAGACACCTGCGGGTTCTTTATTTCTTTGTCCAGTCATGTGGCCTCATCTCTAGCTCTGTTTCCTAACCTATCACACATAAAAATCACGACACTCTCACTTCAGAGGAAGATTAAGAAAGAGAACATATTGGTATGCCCTCATTTTCACAGTGACATTCATGGTCAGATACCTAAAAGTTAATATGATTTGACTCAGAAGGATGCACAGAAAGAGTTAAATAAAATTCTCCTGCTACCCTTTAAGTTGCCCGACCATTCATGTATTATCTTCCTCATCTGGAAACTGAAGATCAAAAGACTTTTCTCCTTAAGTATCCACCCCGTGAGGCAGTATGTGTAAGATGAACATTGATCTTCATTGTGTTCCTGATTAGACTGGAATCGCCTCTGGATCTCATCTCTGGGCATAACTGTGGGGTACATTTAGAGAGGGGTAACTGAGAAGGAAGAACTCCCCCGAATAGAGACAACAGCAAGCGAGTAAGCTGAGCACAAGCAATTCTCCCTATGCTTCCTGACTGTAGATACAATGTAACCATCCTGCTTCCTGACTGCAGATACAATGTAACCATCCTGCTTCCTGACTGTAGATACAATGTAATCATCTTGCTTCCTGACTGTAGATACAATGTAACCATCCACCCCGCATTCCTGTTGCAGAGGCTTGCCCACCATGATGAATTGTAAGCTCAGACCAGGAGCCAAAGGGACCCATCCTTCCTTAGGTCACTTTTATCATGTGTAATGAAAAAGTGTCCAGTGTGTAACCCAGTGTCTGGCACTTGGTAAATGCTCAGTGGATGAAGTCTCTTGTTACTGATTTCCATGACTAGTTTACTTTTTATAGGAAACTAAATGCTCTATTTAAGTGAGACCTAACTGGGGGCTCCAGAAAGCAAGACTCGGCTGTGTCTTATTTATTGCTATATGAGCATTTTACACAATGCCATTACTCCATATCTCTCTGTAGAATTGGAGCAAAATGGCTTTTGTTCTTCTAAGGTAAGCCCTCACGCATATGCCCAGATCTGTCACTAGTTGTAGCCTTGAGCCTGACCACCTTCTCTCTAAGACACAGTTTTCCAGTGCCCTAAGGAGGAGTAATGAATTCTGGACCCCTGGATAAAATTCTATGACTGTGACATCTACTTCAAGCTTTAAGCTTTTGACTCGAGGCCTCAAGCTGGGAGCAGTACCTGTAATCAGTGGGATAGCCAGCTTCTGAAGGGACTACAGAGGGAAATAGATGCCTGGAGGATTTTGTCAGGCACTAGACAAAAGGACCTCAGATTATATTTGTTGAAGCTTCCCCATGTTTATTCTAGCTGCCTTGGAGAATGTCATTTATAGCAGATGATATTGGCCATTAGGATGTTTTACTGCAAAAATGGAATAAGTAAAATATTACTGTACTTGAGGAAAACATGGTTGAAATTGTATCTTTTTGAGGGGGTAAACATTTATTTTAAAACATTCAACCCTACTTAGGGTCAGTGTGCTAAGATGAAATCCAAGGATGTTATATGCAAATCTTCTACCACTGGCCTATGCCCTAGGTTTCTTATGTCTATTAAAGTGTGAGCCATTACAGCATGTTCCCCTGTCCTTATCTATAGTGTAATACCATATCAGTAGGTGCCCTGGCCACCTTGTTCCCATGCCTGGGAATAGTTGGTACTCAGTGAGCATCTGGTGATGGCCAGAGGACTGCCTGATCAATAGTCTCGGGTCTCCTGACCACAAAGCAGATAGGTAGAAGTGGTACATGAGAGGGATCCCAGGGACAGTGGTGGCCACAGCCTGTGTTCACTATAGGTCAGAAGGTAAGAAACAGAGGTCAGCTAATGCTCACAAAAAATACAGAATGCCTTGATGCAGAGGGGTCATCTCTGCTCATGTTGAGGACTTGCTAGCACACCCAGAAATAAACCCTACTTACTGTTCTTCTCACCCAGCCCTCAGCCTCTCTGCTCATTATTCCGGTATCCAGTAGAATTCTAGTGCCTGTCCACACATATGAATGCTGTGGAGGCCAAGCAATCTTCTGGAAACATTCACAGGAAATGGGGAGCAGAGGGAAAATAAGGACAAGGCTGGGGACAGGATGCACCTGAAAGGCTGCTCCAGTGACCTGCTTCCCACAATCACCTCCTCCAGTTCTGAACTCCTCAATCAATGAGACCAATGATGAAGTTAATACCCTAAAGATTCACCCACCTGTCAATTAAGCCATCATCTTAGGGACAAGCCTTCAACATCTGAGCCTTTTGGGGAGTATATTAATCACTGTTTTTTTTGTTTTTTTTTTTTTTTTTTTTTTTTTTTTTTTGCTATGGCCAAATAGTTGACAAGAAGCAATTTTAAAAAGGGGGAGGGGGATTTATTTGGGCTTACAATTTGGAGATGGTATTGGTGCCAGGGGAGTAAGTAGCTAGTCGTATTATATTGCAGTCAGGAAGCAGAAAACATAGAGGAAACAGGGATAGACTATAAAACATCAAGATCCGACCCCAGCAGACAGCTTCCCTCAATGATGTTCTACCCCCTAAAGGTGCCAGGAATTTCCAAAATGATACTACCAGATGGGAACTAATGCTCCAACACATGAGACTCTGGAGGAACATTTAAAGTCCAAATCACAACAGGGAGACACTGTTATACCCCAAAAGCAACAACCAACAAAACTATACTATTCCCTTAAATATTAAAAGAGAAGCTCTCACATAAAGTGTTCTTACCACAAGAATATAAGTACCTTAAAATTTTTAAGTCACTCCCTGCTAGCAGGCATGCCGGTACCTGCCCCCCCCACACACACACACTTCCTCCTGTCCTCTCAGGAGCTGTCTTTACTATCAAAAGGTAGATGGAACAACAGAGGGGTACAAGAGGCAGGCCAAAACATGGGTGAATTATAAAAACAGAAGGACAAATCATTAGCTACTGGTCATGACTTGGGCATCCTTGAGGCAAGCGTTCTCTTTTCCAGGTATGCAGATCCATGACCAAGGGTAAACAGTCCAAAGAACATAATTTAATGTAGGGTAATGAGCACGTTGAACTCATGGGCATCTTGATGGGAGGGGAGCTTTTACACTATTACAGCATTTTAGTTTCCAAGAAAAACTTTACTCTGCCAGATCACCCACAGCTGGCCATTCATTGCTGATTTTCACATCCATTTCTGTTAACATCCTTCTCCATGGAAAACCACGTTAACAAACAGTATGACTCCATGGCCAGGAGTGCCATTTGGAAAACCCAAACCACAACCTTATTCTCTCCTCAAAGGCAGACTGTTTGCCCTCAGAGGTGGGCTTGTACACTAGGTTCTTCTAGAATGTCTGAATAGCTTGAAGCATTGCTGCTTCACCACCTCCTGCAAGTGGGGTGTACAGGAAGTATCAGGTCAGTTGATATTCTGAGATCTCCCTGGTTCTTCTTGGGTAGGACCCTGGTTACTGCTCCTGTACCCTGAGCTTTGGTCTCTGCTTCTGAGCCCAGCCATGGGGGCTCAGCAGTTCATGAGGCAGCCCCTTCTTCCACACATGTGGAAGGCATCTATGTAGAACACCCTCCAGGTTGGTCCTGGCCCAAACCCTGACAATCTAGAAGCAAGCATGAAGTCCTGCCCTAGGTGCATGTGGACAGATCAACAGGTCAGAGTTGTGCCCAGGGACGATGTGACACAGGGGGGCCCTGTCCACTTCAGCAGCTGAATGTTACAAAGTACCTGCTAGAGAAAAGTCATGTCTTAGTCTTTCAGTCCAGCTAGTTTTCAAGGGTGTAGGAGAGCCAATCAAGGGGGAGCTCAGATAAAGTGCACAATGTTGCATGGGCCCAGATACAGTAATTGTTCCATATGTTGGAAATAGCCCAAAAGCATCTTGGTGAACACACCCAGAGTAAATGAGATGGACTGAAAAGGTAGAGTTACATTCTGGAGTTTCCCTTCCAGGTAAAAGTGCTGGGTAGATACAGGCCAGCTGACCTGCATTCAAAGGCTGAAGTGAGAAGCTTGGGTCTCATGTCTCCTCCTTTACCAATTGAGCCCAAGTGTAAAGAACACAGACCTGGAGTCGGAGGGGTGAGGCTTGATGTATGACCTTGTTAATTGGTTGTTTAAAAATGGAGATGGATAAGGACTGTATTCAAGGATGGCCTGATAAAACCACATGGATCCTGTGATGCTTTCGCCCCTGGACTTGGTTGCTACTGGACTATAAACACCCTAAACATAGAGAATGAGGGGAGAGAGGCGTGGGTTGCCAGGATTGGGACACGAATTTAATAAGGTCTGTCCAAAGAGAAAAACCTTACTTCCAGGAGCCAAACTAGAAATGCTCAGGGCAGTAGACCCCTATTTTTTCGATTCTTCCCCGCTTCGGGAGCCCTACTATGGTCCTCACCTACTCGGACCCTACTGAAGCCGACAATGCTGTCTGTCTTCATTCATGTGTCCACACAAGCCAGTGACCAGGCACAAGGCAGGACAGCTCTGAGAGAGCTGACAGGAGACATCTGGGAAGCGTGACAGCAGCTTCCGGCATTTCTCCACAGGAATGTTGGCATTCAGGCAGGCAGGTGCTTGTCCAGCTTTTATGTGGGTTCTAGGGATTCAACCCCAAGCCATCAGACTTGTATGGTGAACACAGTACTCCCGCAGCTGGGTCCTCACCACCTCTTAATTTTAATTCAGGCCCCAAAATTGAAGACTCATTTCCTTCTCTCTGGTCCTCAGAACACCTGCATGAACAGTTCTCTGTGTAAAAGGAGAAAAGGAGGAAAAAAGCTAACATGGAAAGAAATTGGAATATACATTAAGAAAATTGGCACAAGAAGAAATTCTTCTTAAAGATTTTTAACATTTTTTTCTTGAGAAGAAAGCCAAACCATAAAGCAAAACATACTCCACTGTTAACAAACAAAAAGCTCACATATCTAACATGTAGGGGTTTTTTCCAAGACAAACTAACATTTTGCTCTGTCGGCTTTTCCTAATGCATACATTTTATTTTGCCCAAATCCGCACTATGGGAAAAATTTACATATCCCTCTCTCTGAGGCCCCAGGGTTTCCTTGGGTAGTAAAGTATGCACTGCTAGTTTCCGAAGCACTGGCTGTTTCATTTCGCCCACCACAGCAGATCTTTACAAATGAAATTTTCCAGGCATTCAGCCTCTAAAACATGCTTGTGAGTTAGATGATGTAGAATCCTCTCAGCCCACAGAATGTCTCCTGGCCTTGACAACCGTCATCACCCCGTTCTCTTCTGTGGCTAGCCACAGCTGTGCCCCTGGTGGCAGGACAAATGAAAAATGGCTGGACCATTATTGTGTTTGTTATGAACCAACAGCAAATCCCCACAGACCTACAGTCTGTGGATGCCTGTTCATTTATTCTTATTAAACTGTCCTCTAGGCTGTTGCTATGTTTGGAGCAATACTGAACTATGTGGGAAGAATGGATCTTGGCTTGGGTCAGGCCTTAGTTTGGGGTCAGGCCTCCCACAGTGGCTGCCACATTCTGGCCTCAGGAGCCAGATCAGCAACATAGAATTTTACTCTTGAACTTCTAGAGTCAAACACTGCTCTGGAGTCACTCACTGCCTTGACCCCACCCTTTCCGGTTGGGTGGTTCCTCCAACCCAGCCTTACATGAGCCTCAGGCATGTTGTGGTCTTTTCCTAAGTGTTTTAGCTGATTGAAAAAAAAAAAAAAAACTACAAGAGAGGTGTCACTTAGCTTAAAATCAATATATACATGGAATTTTCTACTCTGGCCACCTATATAAGCAGATGAAATTTTGATCCCTGACATATATTAGTGGTCTACTGGCCATAAAGGTAGCATTGGAACTGAAGGCAGAGCTGGAAGGAGAAATCATGACTTTTTATTTTGATTTATGTTTATTTTATTTATTATTCTCTCAATTGCTAATGTGTCCTCTACCTCTGAGCTTCATGCCCAGTGCTATAATCCACAGTGTCATTGACTGACTTGTGGTGGTTGAATTTAGTTGACCTGTCTGCTCTTGTCATAGTTGACAGATGACCCTGGGTCTCTCCAGAGCTCTAACTTGTTTCTAGCAACATCCCAGTAGAACCACTGAGATGCTGTATTTGAAATGGTCCTGTGGCACTTTGGCTGGATATTGTGATTCTATAGTGTGGTAACTTGAGCTGCTTCGGGGGGATGCTTGTAATGGAAGAAACAAGTAGCATTTCTGATTCCTACTTAGTAGAACAATAGCACACAGGTCAGGATGAGTCCTAGCAACTTGGTATCCAGGTTGTAAAATTCCCTTTTCTTCCTTAGAAAGTTCCTCAGCTAAATGAACCCACAGGGTCCAGAAAGGCAGAAGTGTGCATTTTGTTTGTTCCTTTCCCCAGCCTGTCAGTTGAAGACAGTTTTACAGACATGATTAATAGTATTCACACATGGATGATTACCTGGCGATTTTCTAGGGTTCATAGGATTCTAGTTAAATGCTATATGAAATGCCATGGACGTGGCAGGGTGGCTCAGTGGATAAAGGTGTTAGTTGTATAAGCCTGTGACCTTACTTCAATCCCCAGGAAAGCTGGAAGGTAAGGAGGTAAGTGTCCTCTGACTATCACACTCATTCATTGTGGCATGTGTGTACCCTTCTAAATACATAATGCACACACTAATAAATAAAAACATAAAAGAAAAAATTATGGTGGAATTATGGATATGTATATTGCCTTTGGACATGATGGAGTTAACCTTTTTGCTGCTTAGGAAGTCACATCTTCATTTCTGTGGCATGTTCATGTATAGAGGGGATGGATCCATCACTGAGATTTATATTTAGCACACTCAGTGTGGGTTCTCTTAATTTGATGGATCATGTGTCTTCCTTCCAGGCAAAGTATACACCCAGCAGTGGCTGTGCACACACTCAGATCTTCCTCCCTCTTGTCCTGCAGGCTCTGTGGCTACCCTCCTTTTTACGATGAAAATGACTCCAAGTTGTTTGAACAGATCCTCAAGGCAGAATATGAGTTTGATTCCCCCTACTGGGATGACATCTCTGACTCTGGTGGGTATCTCATGCCATTTCTATCCATGTGACCTAATGTAGAAGACCAAGGACCCTGGGGCTAGGAATGGCTCTGAGGAATCTTTTTTTCTATTGGGCTTACAGTAACAAAATACCACAGTCTGTATAGCTTAAATACCAAACAACTATTTTGAATACATCTGAAGGGAGAAGTACACTGGGCATCTGGTGAGGGCTTTCTAATTTGTAGGCAGATGTCTTCTTGGTTTTCACACAAAGGGGTTGGGGGGAAGTTTCTTTTATAAGAACACTCATATCTTTTGTGAGAACCCTTCCTGCATATCCTGATCACCTCCCAAAGAGCCATTTCAGATGCCCTTATAATGGGAGTTAGGATCTCAACAAAGGAATTGTGGTGTACACCAGCATTCAGCCTATGGTTGCCCCTGAGAAAGCTCTATGAATGGCATCTTTGGACTTAGAGACCAGGTTTGAGATATATAACCCTGTCCAAGGTGAGGTTTGCTTATCTACCTCTCCATGACATGGGTGCTCTATGGGTGAAATATTATTTTCTGGCATTTGATGAATACCAACTAAGTGTTCGAGGGCTAGAAGTCCTGAATATATGCTAACTTACTCAGTCCTTAGTATGACCCACTAAATGGGTGTTTATATTATCTCTATGTGACTGATAATGAAACTAAAACCCCAGAGGTAAAAGAACCTGTGTGAGTCTATGGAATCAATACATAGCAGAACTTGGATTTTAAACCTCCAAAGCCCACTTTTTGTGACAAGATTGTATTTGTGAAGTCATGTATCCTCAGCAAAACATCTGAGCAGTCATAGTTTGCATTATGGAGGTTTCTTGGCTGAAGTCATAATTTTGTTGTCTAGAGCTCATGTTTGAGCCACAGTAAACCACACTGAAATCCTCCCAGAGAAATTCATCATCCTTTCCAGGGGATAGAGAACAAAAGCAAGCCCCGGTGAAGAGGGGAGAGCCTTAGCAAGAAGAAGGGAGGTGAATGGCACTCTCTTTTGAGCTGGTCACAGATCATTTTTATTATTTGTGTTGTTTACTTCTAATTGGGACCTCCTTAGCTGTTTCCTCAATCACCTCAACCTTCAACCACCTACAGGTTGCTGAAACAGACCTCACAGGGAATACTGGACTTCAGAGTTAGAAGCCAGAGCCTTCCCCCAGAAGTTCAGACCTGTGGCCAGCAGGCTGCCATGCCCTGTGGGGCAGTGGGTTCCAAGCTGACATATAGGATCAGCTTTGGCCTCTGTGACCCTGTTCCTCCTAGTCTCAATGTCCTATTCTGGGCGTTTCCCTGTCCATGATGACCAAACCTCTCTAACACACCAGAGGCCATCTTACTGCTTCTTTGTAACCTCTCATTCACTGGGTAGTAACAGTTCAAGTGTGATGCAGATGCTCACTGGGGTGTCCCCCATACCTGGCCCCATGACCTGGTGGCTTTGCAGTGCCTCACTGGGTTTAGTAGAGCCAGTTATGTCTATAACACATTCAGGGGACGTCCCCAAAGCATCTCTCTAAGGCAGTGGTGAGCTGAAGAGCATGCGGCTAGGAAGATTATTTCCTTCATTCTCTAGGCCAAGGACATCATTAGTAGCTGGTGTCTTTTGTGCTCAAGGCACAATGGGGAAGGTAAAAAGCTCATCTCACATTTTTAATGGGACACATATTTAAAACCCAATAGTATCCTGTCATCACGGTTCAACTCCCAAAGTGATTCTGTTCCCCATGCTTTTTTTTGTTTTTAACAGCAAAAGACTTCATTCGGAATCTGATGGAGAAAGACCCAAATAAAAGATACACCTGCGAGCAGGCCGCTCGGCACCCATGGTAAGAAGGATCACCTTTGGGAGGGGCATGCCATCCTATACCCTGCCAGAGCTGACTTTTCATTGGCTTCTCTTATTCATGAAAACACTTGGGTGTTCTTTCCACCTCATCGTGGCAGGAGCTTGCCTCATCCCCTACGCCAGTATTTGTACCTTTGGTGTCCACAGGATACAGTTTTTGGAATATACTCAGTTCAGTGTATGTAAGATAGCAGGTAGCTTTCATCTTAGAGATGGTTCTGAAGATCAATTTTTTTTCCAAAGGAAAACACCCAGTGAGGCATTGAGAGTGAGTGTACTCCTTGGAAATATGTATGTATGTATGTATATATATATATATATATATATATTCTTTTTTGGGCGATTTACCTCCCAATTAGTGTTTCTTTAACTCTAAAGGGTCTCACTGATGTTCTATGGCAATCCACACACTATCAGTGTTGTATTTATGTCATGAGGTTGGAACCTGCCGTAGTCAGGACTTTTTTATTGCTGTGGAGAGACGCCATGACCACAGCAATTCTTATAAATAAAAGCATCTAATTGAGGTAGTTTGCTTACAGTTTCAAAGGTTCAGTCATCAGGATATGGAACATGACAGCATGCAGGCAGATATGGTGCTGAAGCTGAGAGTCCTAATCTTGATTCACAGACAACAGGAAGTAGACTCCATCACTGGGTATAGTTTGAGCATGGGAGACTTCAAAGCCCACCCCCACAATGACACACTTCCTCCAACAAGGCCACACCTGCTCCAACAAAGCCACATCTTCTAATAGTGCCACTCCCTATGAGATTATTGGGGGGGGGCAAATACATTCAAACTGCCACAAAACTCAAATTCACTGGCAGCTAAGTGTGACTTTGTGTTTATGCTTGGTTTCTTAAGTTTCAACTTTCTCACTTTCAATTGAGAGTAGCAGTCCTAATTTACTAAGATAACATAAAAAATAGTGGATCTAGTGTACATAAAGAGATTCACACAATGTCTAGACAGAGCAAATGTCTGGTCTGTTACAGACCCATGTGCATTCAATTTGAAACAAGTACCCAAGAGTAGAAAAAGATGGTCAGTGGGTTAGAGTTCTGTTACTATAACCTGAGATGATGAACTTAGAAAGACAGAAGTTATTTTTGGCTCCCAATTTCAGAGGTTTCAGTTGGTGCTGTTGCCTTTCGCAAGCAGTGGGGATCCATGGTGGAGCAAGAAACCTGCCTTATGGTAGCTGGGAAACAAGAGAAAGAGATCAGTACCCTATTTTCATTCAAGGGCATTCTCATGACCTGAAGATCTCCCATGAGGCCCTACCTCATAAAGATTTTCACCACTTTCCAATAATGCTTAGTACTAAAAGTACTAATCTTTTAACAGTTACCTTTGAACATATTTAACATGTAAACTAGAGTACACGGTATAATGAACATAGAGGCAACGAGATGTAGCTCAGTTGTAGATCCCTTGCCTCGTATGTACAAGGCTTTAGGTTTACTCCACCAGTATATAATAGACACACACACACACACACAGAGAGAGAGAGAGAGAGAGAGAGAGAGAGAGAGAGAGAGAGAGAGAGAGAGAACCTTGAATTTCTCATAAGAAGCACCACAGAAAGCTGTTCTGTGTTTGGCCTCATCTGTAAAGCCTTCCCTCTGAGCGGCTAACCCCTTCAGGGGGCTGACCCACTTGAAGCGGCATCAGAACCTGGTTTCACACTATTTAATTTGTTATTCCTGCCCTACCATTTGTTGAGTCTCTTTAGTGTGCCAGGAATTCTGCTGATTGCTCTAAAGTGTTCACTGCTTTTTTCTCTCCAGGAACCCTGGGAGGTAGGTGTTCTGTTCACTTCATAAGGAAAGAGTAAAGACACCACAGCCATCTCGTGCCAGAGCCAGGGCACTAGGCAGAAAGCTCAGGCTCCACAGTGAATGCTCTTCATTGGATAAAAAATGGCAACAGCAGAGGGTGGAGAGGCAAGGGGAAATTTTTCTGGAAAGCTGGACAGTTCTGATTGTATGTTACTAATATATTTCTTAGTAACCTCAGAAAGTGGGTTCTTGTACATATAATAGCTATACAATAAAGTTTTTCTTCCTTCACATGTGATAGCCTTTAAAGGTATCAGACTTTTAAGATTATCATATAAAGAGAGGAGGTGCACATATATATATATGCACACATGAGTTCAGGTGCCCTTTGCAACCAGAAGAGAACATCAGATCCCCATGGCTCTGGAATTACAGGCAGTTGTGAACCACCTGATGTGAATGCTGGGAACTGAATTCGGGTCCTCTGCAGGATCAATATGTACTCTTAACTCCTGAGCCATCTCTCGAGGCCTTTACTAGCATATATTAATTATAGATGAGAATGGGTTTCATTATGTCATTTCATGTGCATGTGTGATCCTATTACCCTCACTTGTCTCCTTCCTGTTTCTACTAATCTCCTTCTCCCTGACTAGTACACAGACGTGGGGGGGGGGGAGAGAGAAGGAAGGAAAGAAGAGAACAAACAAAACAAAAACAAGCCAAAGTCTCTTTCTAGAAACTTCAGGAGAGTAAAATAGAAATAGATCTGGTGGGAAGGCCCATTTCTGAGTAGAGGAAGTAGGTTTCCTCCCGGCCTACAGGAAGGAGGAGCTCCAGCAGGATGGTAAACATAGGCCCAGAATTGGTCTAGCACTCAATGTCCAGAATCCCACCCTGGCACTTGATATTCCATGGTATTCTAGGCTAATCTAGAAGCAAGGGTGAGGATTAGTGGGGCTCTGGCCTGGCTTCCTCTTTTACTATTGGGTAGGCAAATTGTGGACCCCTTGGGCATCCTCAGAATCTAGATCATACATGATAATATATACTCTGGAGGGATTTTCAAGTAATTGCTTAAGGTAGTACATGTAACAAGACCACCTGGTACCTAATGTATCTATGACATATGTGAATTCTTAATATTTTATTAGTGTCCTAAGAAATCTAACTATGCCCTTTTGGCAAAGGGGCCTTAGTAGGTTTTAGGCAGGATGATAAGATTTTTATTTATGTTGTTGCTGCTGTTATTTTTATTTTCTGGAACTAAACCTAGGGTTTCAAATGTGCTTAGATGTGTGACATACATGGTCTATATTTAATTGCCCAGGCTGACCTAGAACTTGTAACCCAACTATGTGTTCTGTGCTTGCTTCACCAGATAGAACAGATTTACATTCAGAAAGCCCTGTCTGCTTACAGGACAGAAGGCAGGTGAAGGGGTGTTAAGGGAGGTCTTGGATATGGGGCAGGAAGGTACCGAGCCGACAGAAGGGGGCCTATTAACGAGAGACACTTGGGGTAGGGAGTATGAGAGTGTGCCTTAGGTTATGATGAACTGGATTTGGGCAAGATGAGGCAGCCATGCTGGGACTTAGAGAACAAGGGTAGGTACGCACTGAAGAAGTGTGGCACCCAGAAGAGAAATCAAACCCAGGACCAAGATTTAAAGTCATCCTTGGAAGCTTGCACACTGTGCCAGCCAGGGTTTCCTAATCAGAAGGTTATAAGAAGCTCTTCCATTTTTACTCTATTTCCAAATTCTCGGGAAGTAATAACACATGCACTTGATCCAAGTGTCACTCAAGTGCCACACTTGCCTGCATTGTGATGTGCTTGTCTCCACAAGCATGCAGGCTAAGGACAATGTGGGTCCAGCTGGGAGCCAGCAGTAGGGGATGCCTGCAGTGCAGCCTTAGCAACCTCGATGTCCTCAAAGCTGTGCTCCTGACACACTCAAATCCCCCACACACACACACGCCCTGAGATTCATGTCAGACCACACTTGCTGGTCCCTCTTTATCCAAGCCACCCAGAGTTTCCTAACTCAGAGTTCTCAAGAGGCCTTGGGAAGCACATATGCTTTCCTAAACCTCTGAACAGACTACTCGAGACAGAATAGGGCTCTTTTCTTGGGGGAGCTAATCAGTACGGTCTAGCAGCTACCTCTAAGCCCACTCTCATTTGGTGCCTTTATCCTGCTGAGACCTTATAAGGAGCACGCATGATGTTCACTGATGGCCAAAGTGCAGGAATTGGCAAACAGTAGTAGAGAAGCCTATTCTGTCTCAGCAGCACTCAGTTCCAGGTCAGACTGCCCTGAATATTTATCTCGGGCTTAATTGACAAATTAAGTCAATCAGCATGAGAAAACTTTATTTTAAAGAATTAAGACAATTGCTTATAAAATTGTAGGATCTAGGAACTCGAAAATGTGCAGAGAGACCTAGGGGGAAATGAATGTAGCAGCTAAAATCCTGTGACAAAGTCTCTTCCTTTTTCACAAAAGCCTTCAATTCATAGATAAGGCTCACCTATGTGGTATGATTGACTGAAAGTCTACAAATATTATCTAAGAAGTACTTTCACTAGAATGTAGAAACTAGCATATGTTCAATTATCTGGGTACCATGCCCTAGCCAAGTTGACACATAAAATTAATCATCATACCCCTGAATATTAACCGAGACTCCATCCCTCTGCAAGATCCCAAGCACATTGGTTCTGCCTGGTCATGTGAATTGGGAAATAATCCAAAAGACTAAGGTTGGTAAGTACCAAGCCCATTTGGACCAAGTGGCAAAATAAGAGAGAACAGAGCATGTCTGAAATACACACACACACTTGCATGAAGACCTAAGTTTAATTCCTCAGCACCATCAAACCTTGGCATGGCTTTACCTGCTTATATCCCCAGTGCTGATAAGGTGGAGACAGGAGCATCCCTGGAGCTCATGGACCAGCCAGTCTAGTTGAACTGGAAAGATCCAGGTCCAGTGAGAGACTTTGACTCAGAAGATAAGGTGGAGAGTGATTGATTAAGACATTAAGACACCCTCATTGGCTTCTGGCCTCCATGCATATGTGCACGTGTACACACACAAAGTTCTATCCATGGAGTTAGTTTGCCTAGGGTTGATGAGAATTGTGAATACATGGTTTAACTGCTTAAAAACATTAAGCCCTGGTTTGAAGCTGAATTTAGAAAATGCTGGCCTTGAAAGATTGTAAAGTAAAAGTGATCTTGGAAAAGCACTAGATTCCAAAATAGAGGAGAGTCAAAAGTGAAGTATTAGCAATAGATAAGAAATGAAGGAGCATTCTGACATAATGCAGGAAATACAGTAGCATGTTCGTTAACTTATACATGGTTTGCATTAGAATTCACTGTTGCAAAGAGACACTTCCCTCTTGACCAACACAGAAAAGAAACACCTCAATAAACACCCAATGACTGACCCAAAGAACCATGCAACTCTGAAAGAATTTTCTAAACTCCTTGTTTATTCATAGCTGTCCAGATAGTAGACTGAACAGCACACTTGGACTTGGGCCACTTTGAAGATTGCCTAACGGTGCCACCTGCTGCCAGCTAGATGCTGACCCATATGCAGCACAGTTGAGGACTGTGGGAAGTGAGCAGGAAACATTCCTAAAATAACTCAGACAGCATCTTCCTTAGATCTTGGCCTGTAACAACCCACCAGGAGACATGGGAAGCAGTGCTCAGGCAGTAGGCTCTCACTCAGTGTGCAGGGAGACCAGCCTACTGACAAGCAGGTGGAATCCAAGTCCCCTGGTCCCCGCCTCCCAAAGCTGTTTAGTTGAGACCCAGCTCTGGCCTGTAATAGTATTCAGCACACTTGCTATCTTGTTGGCCCAATTATTTCCAAGGAAGAGCTGCCCACTGATTCATTAGAATTAGCATCATTTTCTGAGGACAGGACTGTTGAAGATGATACAGAGGATTCTGAGGGAAATAGCTCTGCTTATAAAGTGTTGGTTGCCTGAGCATGAGGACCTGCCATATGCCTGCATGGTGGTATATGCCTGAGATGCCCCTGCTGGGAAGACAAAGACAGGAAGATCTCTGGGGCTTGGTGGCCAGCTAGTGTAGCCTAAGTGATGAGTGTCCGATCCCGGTAAGAGACCTTGTCTTAACAAAAAAGAAAAAGAAAAGGAAGAAAAGAGATGGCTTCTAAAGAATGACACATGAGGCTAACCTCTGGCTTCCAATGCATACACATACAAGGTACATGCACCCACACATACATCCTATGTGACGTGCAAAGAAGCATTTCTACGAACTCCAAAAGAGTAAATGTTTCACTAAGATGTCTCCAGTTCCCAGAACCTGCTCATTCTTCTTGTTTCCATTTGCTCATTCACACATGCTGTTTCTGTTCCCTGATGTGTGCCTGGGGGAGGGAGGCGGCTGGGAGCTTCTCAGAGTGCAAACTTGGTTCACTTCAGTTCATCTCTGAGCCCATTAGGAAGAGAGGGGGATACATTTGGAGATACAGGAGGAGGTTGTTGTGAGCTCGAACATCAGCCTGGCCTGGAACTAGATTCAGTCTAGTTCCTGGACTATACACAGTTCTACAGGAAAAGAAAAGCTGGACAGGATGAACCTTGGTCTCAGCAGACCCAGAGCTTGTTCTTTTATGTCTAATGCCCATTGAAAATGGTGTTTTGCAGTGGTGGGCCTGTTTTATGTCCAGAGCAGTCAGATCTGGATGGTAAAAAGTTTCTTCTATAGCAGGTACCTCTTGGCCAGAAAGGTTAGTCCAGGACTCTGAAGGCTGCCTTCCAGCTTGCTCAAGATCAATAACTTCTTTCACAGATACCAAAGATCAATCTACAATGAATAGTTTAGGAAGAAAAATAGAAGGGTCAAGTTCAGGAAAGCCTTATAGCATACGGAAGCCTTCTCTGACCTGGAGGAAAAATCAATTGGATATAGAAGACAATCCTGGTGTGAGAGAGGGACTGTGTAGTGGAGAAGGATGGTCCTTATTATGTGTGACCTTAGGACATTCCGGCTACTCTGAAGGAGACTGTAAGCAGGATAAGATGCAAGATGAGAAAGGGTGTGGGGGAGTTGAGGAGACAATTTGGAAGCAAGCAAGAGCCCCAGTAAAACTACATGTGACCATGACTATAGAGTGGACATGTTCCTAGGAGTCACAGGAACTTTCTAGAACATGAGCCAAGCTGAGCTGAAATTACCAGAGGTGGCAGTGTATAATAGGGGCCTTGTCTACAAGGAAACTGGAAACCAGGACCATCTAATCAGCAAAAGCTAGAGCTCAGAGGAGCCCTGAAGGGCTGATGCTGGTGAGGAGAGAGGGGGGAACCCCAGGGACATGCACTCCTGAATTCTAATGTTGCTGGGACTGGGCTCAAAGGAAAACCATGAGACCGGTTAGAGAGTGCACCAATAGGACATTGGCAGATTCTGAGAAGGGAGTAGGATGTCCAGGGTACTACAGTGAGGCTTTGGGCATATGTGAGGTTAAGGAGAATTCATCTAGGGACTAAACAGCCTAGAAGGTCAGCAGCTAGTTATCCCTTATCCTGCCCCCTCCAATCCTCCCACACACACACACACACACATCAGCTTCAACTTCTCTGGCGGTGGGATGAAGCTTCCAGGAGAAGGAGCTCAGAGAAGCCTTTTTGAAGAAGTCTCTTTGTCCACGTTTCAGGATTGCTGGTGACACTGCCCTCAGCAAAAACATTCATGAATCCGTCAGTGCCCAGATCCGGAAGAATTTTGCAAAGAGCAAATGGAGAGTAAGTCCCAAATGTGTCCGTTTCATGCTTGCCAAATTCCCGGGGACTTTAAACCATTCTGGAGAAAGGATGCTCCAATTTGAGCATGTTGTATTTCTAAGTGACTCATAAGACTGTGAACAGAAATCTCCAGAACTTTTCTCATAAATTTTGCTAATTTGAATTTATTCTTCTAAAAATGCATTATTTTATTTTATGTGTGTGGGTGTTTCGCCTGCATGAATGTCTATGCACACACAGTTGTGAGCCTCAGTGTGGGTGCTAGAAATGGCACTGGTGTCCTCTGACAGAGCAGCCAGTGTTCCTAACCACTGAGCCAGCTCTCCAGCACCATAAATCTAAGTGATTCTTGATTATGAACTATCATAGTGTAGGAAGGATTAAGTGTTTGCCATCTGTGGCTTAAAGAGAGCAAGCATGTCGGATCACTCAATGTGTTATCCCCCATCAGAACAACCCTTCCTGTCTTCCTTTATTTTGCTAGATTTTGAATAGTCACCTTGCACTAAAGTGATGGAAAGGAGAAGAGAGAACCATAAAAGCCTAGTTGAGTTCATCATTGTTTCCTGGTAAAAATAATTGATGAATTTAAACCATGGCAATTTCATAATCATTCCTGTTTGCCGGAACTCTGTATTCTTAAGGCATCAGTAATTAAAGGCTGGCTGTCTTGCTGTGAGAGCCGACAGAAACAAATTTAGTTCTGTGGAGCCAAACACAGTAACGCATGCCTTTAAACCCAGCACTCTGGAGGGAGGGAAAGGCCAGTTTCTGTGACTTTACCAGCTTGGCCTACATAGTAAGTTCTAGGTCAGCCAGGACTGCACAGTAAGACACTGGTTCAAAAGGAAAAAAAATTTAAAAAATTAAAGATTTTGTTAACCTACTTTATTATTAGAAGTAATGGCATTACTTAGGACAACAGTGTCAGCTGCAGATTCAGCTCCAGTGTTGCAGACACTCAAGGGGGCTGAGGCAGGAGGATTACAAATTCAAGGCTAGCTTGGACAGCTTAATAAAAGCCTCACAAAATTAAAAAGTAAAAAGAGAGTTGGCAGAACATTTGCTTAGCATTTGTACAGATCTAGGTTCAGCCCCTACTACTTCCAAAAAAGAAAAAAAAGAAGGTACCAATTATAAAAAAAAAATAAACACTACTTTAAAACACCACATATTGAGATATATATGCTCTTGATCCTAAAAGTCACTTTTTGTAAATTATATAGAGCATTGTTTAGAAATTATTCATGCCAGAAGCAAGTGAATTTTTAACCTCCAAAATGTATTTTGGTGGGGAAGAGAGTTAAATAAATGTGTGTACTTTTGTAAAGAATGACAGAAATTTTCTTTCTAAAGTGTCCTGAGAGTATCTGAGACATTTTGCAGGGCTTGTGGTTTCTGGATACCACAGGGATTAATATCCATATAATATTATGTGTTTTCTTATAATCTTCATGTTTTCCAACTACCTGAAATAATTTGCCTTTCTCCTCTCCACCTTTATCCTTTCTCCTCCATTTCAGCAAGCGTTTAACGCCACAGCCGTTGTGAGGCATATGCGAAGGCTACAGCTGGGCAGCAGCCTGGACAGTTCAAATGCAAGTGTCCCAAGCAACCTCAGTTTGGCCAGCCAAAAAGATTGTGCGTATGTAGCAAAACCAGAATTCTTCAGCGGGCATTTGAGATGAGTCCGGGTTGGGCAGGAGAGCTGAGCATCAACGGTTTGCCATGCAATGTTCTAACCCATTCAATGTTCATGACTACCTTAGGATATTATTCAACATTTAATACCCACTCTATGTGATAATCATTTCCATATCCAGGACACAGCACCACACAACCAAAGATAAGGCCTGGGCTCTTGGTCTCTCTCCTTCTTCTGATTTGCTGCTGATGGTCCAGTCACCCTCTGAACTGACAAGGGGATGGTAGAGCCCTCATGGCCTGGTTGCACTAGTTCCTGAAGTCTGGGTTTTGTTGTTTATGTTGTTGTTTTTATGAAGATGATGAATATTTGAACTTATTTATGTACCAAGTTGGCTTTGTGATAAAAGCAACAGGGATGGTACTGCATTGGCCTTCATCTTTGTAATGACCATGATTATCCTTGAAGACGCACTTACTCTTTTAATTCTCTCCCACTCCCCGTCTTTATATGGATATTAATATGTATATGTCTTTAAATATAAATTATTCTCCTACTAGAGCACACTGATGTTTCTCTGCTTCAAAACCATTGCCTTGAAGGCTCCCATCAGTCCTTATGCCCCTAACCATTGGGCATCATGCTCCTTCCTATTTGACTTAGTAAAAAGGTTTCCCTCTTTGCTAAAGAGTCATCTCCTGGCTGAGTATAGTAGCATACACCTATAATCCAGAACTCTGAAGGTAAAGGATTCCAAGTTCAAAGCCAGCCTGAGTGACACAGTAAAAGCATCTCAAAAAAGCAAAGACTTGGGATGTAGCTTGGTGGTAGGGCATTTGCCTAAGATGAACAAAGAAGACCCTGGATTTGAGCCGCAGCATCCTCCCCTTCAAAGGAGTCATCCTAATCTTGTTATTCATTCTTAACTCATACACAGTTCTTAAATTTTCTTATGTCATCTCCATGAGCTTCTCTGACACAATTACACATCTCTGGACCTGTTATACTTGTCAACATAGACCTTTCTTACCACCTTTAACCAAAAAGAGATATCACAGATCCCCACTCATTTCTTCAAAGATTCATACAGTGTTGTCAACAGCAGTGCTTATTTTAATACTTTATTTTATCGTTCTCTCTGTGTCCAAGGATACCAAGTGGCTAGGGATGTACATTCCAAAGCTGTACAAAAGCTGCTGCATACTACAGTGTCTTCGAAGGCCTTGCCAGTCAGTTTTCTGTTGCTGTGACAAAATATGAAAGAAACATGTTACAGGTGGCGAGCATTATTTTGGCTAACAATTTCAGTCCTTTCTGCCCATGATTATGTGAGGCAGCCAGGAACTAGGGAGACAGAGACAGAAGAGGACCGAGGGCTAGGAGCATGGTATATCCTTCCATGACCTACTTGTTCCTGTTAGGTCCTATATCCCAATAGTCAATCCAACTTTGAATCGTCAGTGAATTAATCATCTGAATAATGTAGGGTGTTCATGAGCTACTCACCACACATTAGTACAGGGCCAGACTATCTAGCATGAGACTTGTGATACAGTCTGCTTCCTAGAATATAAATTTGGACCTAAAGTAGGGTACAAACCCTTTTTCCATTTAAAAACTGCTTACTTTGTGGAGCTGGTATAGGAAATGATCTGTTCTTCTCAGCTGATAAAGTACTTTGTCATGTACTGAGCCGGGTATTTACAGTGGCATGTGTCTCTATACCAGCACAGGAAAGTGGAGACAAGAAGATCTTGGGCTTGCTGGGCAGCCTGCCTGACCAGTTTGACAAACTGTCTCAAAAACAAACAAAACAAACAGAAAAATTAGGTGTAAAGTAGCTAAACATATCTATTTGAGGTTGACCTCTGGCCTCCACACATATGTGTGTATCATCACACATACAAACATAACACATATATACACAAATTACAATAATGAAGAAAGTTAAAGAAATGAGCAGTCTAGTAATGATGGTATGTAATCCATACCCATTCCAGTGCCTAGTACATGGAAAGGAGTATATTATCCTAGTGTGTAGCACACAGTATATAGAAAGTGCTCAATAAATGGGGCCTCAGATATCATGTGCCACTGATGGACATACCATATCATTTTTAAATACAAAGCAATTATAATTATAAAGAAAGGGGGACCTAAAAGTTGGATCAGAGAATAAAGCAAATTGAACACATGGCAGAGATTTTCCTATAGGTTGATGAAAGGGTAGGATGATCTGGCAGTATAGCTCAGGGATAGAGGGCAGGGGATGTGCCTAGCAGTTACATACAAGTTCCATCCATCGAGCCCAGCACATTTGACCCTCATTCTGGGAAGGGAAATGTGAATTTAATTCTAAACAACCATGTCTGTTGTCCCTTGCAGGTCTGGCACCTTCCACGCTCTGTAGTTTCCTTTCTTCTTCGTCGGGGGTCACAGGAGTCGGAGCTGAGAGGAGACCCAGGCCCACCACTGTGACAACAGGGCACACTGGAAGCAAGTGACCCGGCTCTGGAGGTGGGATCCAGGGGGCGGAGCCGGGGAAGGGGAAGCCCCAGGCCGGAGCAGCTCCAGCAATGGAGACCCCATCCACCCTGCATGGTGCGCCTGCATAGGACTGGAAGACAGAAGTTTTTTTATGGCCATATTTTATACTGCAATTCTGATGTGTTCATTTCTCACAAACTGAACTGACTCACGGGGAGCTGACTTCACAGGATCTGGTGCTGTATATACGAATCTTGCAAAGCTCTAACTGAATGGACCTTCTTGCCCCCTCCCCCAACTCCACCACTTCCGCTCTCTCAGTGTAGGCAGCCATCTAGGGTGTATTTTTTCATGAAAAAAAAAAAAAAAAAGGTTTCAACTGGATTATTTAAGTATTGGTAAATGTTGTGCATTAGAATCTTTTTTTCTTTTTTGAGACGTGTCTTTTTGATCTCTATCAGTTACATGACCTCTCTCATTCGCTCTTTAATGGTGGTTTTATGTTACCTTTAAGAGATTTTCTTTCCCCTCCAAGAGGAGTTAAAAGATATTTTTTAAAATTCTAAGAGGATTGAGACTGTCTCCAAAGCTGAGTGCACTTTACTTGTGTTTCTGCTCTCTGTCCCGTTCTCAGGAGGTCACCCCAGCTCCTGGCCTGGGCTGGCTTCTCTCCAGGTGGCTTTTGGCAGGGAACCTGCAGAAAACCTTACCAGCAGCTTCCCCTCAGAACCCCTCACCAACCACAGAAGAAATAAGCTTGTTTCTTCTGCCCTAAACTCCAGGCTCCACATTACAGGTGAACTGCCCTCCATGGAACAGGATTCCCACAGGGCCAAGGCATAGGAGCCTCCCAGAAGGGACTAACCACCATCTTGTTTTTAAAATGAACCACACACAGCCCTCATATCTCATGGGGGATAATGGATGAAACTCTGTTCTCAGCTATGCACTTTTAAAAGTAATCTGTTAGTTTTAATTTTTAAAATTCAAATGGTCTATCGCACACACTTTTCCCCTCCACATTTTTACCCTTTTCTCTCATGAACATTATCCAAGGGAGGGAACTGAAAAGGTCTTGAAGAAGAAAATTTTTTTGTTAGATGGGAAGGAAAGATATCAAGTGATCAGGATAGTGCCCACCTCAGAGATGGCTGTCTTAGCAAGGTCCAGCTGGTACATAAGCCTTCCCTTACATCAGAGGAAACTAAAATAAAAAGTAACCAGGGTAGTCAGGCCATTGTGTGCCCTGGTTTTCCAGGGACTAAAAGATTTCCCAGGATATGGAACATGAAGGCTAAAATCAGGAGTGTCCTATGAAAAACAGTCCATGTCACTGACCTATACAGTGGCTGTATATACAAGAAGAGCAGGTCAAAGTATAGTCCAGGGCAAACGTTCTCTGAGGAAGCTCTCAGAGACCCAGGCAAGTAGCTCAAATACCAGTTTTGCCAACATTCCCCTTCATCTCTCATGTGTGTCTAAAGCCTGAACTTCATCTGCAGTCAGTTGTAGCCTGCCTAGATGGGCTGTGATAGGTCTTCCTGATTGCTTGGGGACAGTCCCCAGGTTGTTGACCTTATGCCCTTCTCATGTTCTTGCCAACTATGGAAAGTCTTGCTGGACAAGTAAGTCATCTTTAATACTCCTACACTTTTGCCGCCAGCCCTTCCCAATGCACATCACACACACACACACACACACACACACACACACACACACTGTCACTAGGGAGCAGTTTTATCCCCACAAAGAACATAGTCAGACATCTGGTCTACCTGTTCCCACATGTATCATAAGCTCCCTAATACTTAGTGAGAATCCTGCCACACAAGCCCAAAGAATAGCAGTTGAAACTTTTATTTCAAAATCTATAAACCTACTGGTAAGAGTTTCTAAAATGACAATGTACTTAGTTGGAAAGTAAATGCCACTGAGTATGGAGACCTACCCACCTACTGCACCCCTCAGAAAGACAATGATATAAATATTACAAACAGTATTTAAGAAAACTCAGAAGTGTCTTTAAAGAAGTTTATAGGATGTTTCCTATAAACATCATGGAAATATTTAATTTCATGTAATATAAGAAAAAAATACAAGTATGCTTGGTGAGCTATAATTATAACACTTGGGAGGCTGAGGCAGAAGGATCTCAGTTTCTATGCATCCTGAGCTAATTAGTAAATCCTTATCTCAAAAGGGAAGAAGGGAGGAAGGGATAAAGGAAGGAAGAAGGTAGATTAGTTGGTTGTTGCAGTAGGTGATTTTACCTGAGTTTGACACCTTTCAGGTGTTAGCCCTTTATGCTCTATGGTACGCATAACTATTTGCATCTACAAAGTAACATTATTACTAGTGATGAAAGTATTTTATAAAGCTGGTATATGGGTACATGCACTACATATAAATATATATGAACTATAATTAAATACAAAACAGTTAAACAGTGAGCCCTGGTATAGGTGTCTACTTTGCAATCAACTATGCTTGATTCAACCTTGACATGTAAGGTCTCCATGAACTGATGTAAGAAGATGATCGCCAGTGCCAGCCCTGTAGTATATAAGGTTGAACATATCTTCAGAAAGCACATACATAATATCACTAACTTGGGTTATTCCCTACTGTTTTAAGAAAAGGAAAAATAAGTACCATCCAAGTCTTCCATTCTGAGAAAGTCAGCATGGTAAAAAGATGAAGTTTCACTTCCAGTTGGTAATGTTACATAATAATATATGAGACCATAGAATGGGGTGGCAAAGTCTTGGCTTCCTCATTCTTGTTAGATTCCACCAAGATAGGCTGAGAATTTCATGCTCGTACCGGTGTGCTTGGCAGCACCCTCTGGACACACAGGACCCTCTCAGACTGCTCTTCTAACCTCAAGCTCTCACTACCCCACCACCCCCACTCTAGCTTTTTCACATTTTCTGGGCAAGTGAATATTTATTTCCTCACTTGGTCATGAAATCATAAAATATTTCCAGAATAGTCTTTCCCTCCACTTCCTGCCTGTCCCTCCCTTTTTTTCCTGGCCTTCACCCATACTTAAGACAGAAAGTACAGATAGCATTCATCTAAAACATCAGTGAATGACAGGGGAGCCCTCTTCAGCTCCAATAAGGCCAATAGCTTGCCATTCCTAATTATGGGATCAATAGGGTTTAGAGTTTTTGGGGGGGTAGGGGAAGACAAAGGCAGTTAGGGGCTGGAGGGACAGTGTCACAGGCCTTTGTAACAAGCCATGACTGCTTTTTACCCCTTCCTACTGCCTCTAACCACAAAAGGACTCAGACTCCAGATCAGCTGCCATTCACATCTCTGTGTGAAAGAAAAGAACTCTGAAGGCATTGAACTAAACCAAAGGTATGGATGGATTCCTGCCCTTGACCTTGATGTCACCTTGAGTCTCCAGCTATACCACTTCAACTGTGCCCAATGTCATCTGATATGCCTCCATAAGAAGACAGCCACCTCCATTTACACACCAAGCTGTGGTTTTGAGAGATTTCTAATCTTCAGAGATCTCTCAATGTATTTGGGGAACACAGCAGCCAGAAGAAACTGGCCTTTATACCACAGCAAGAATATTGTGGACTCTGGAACAGGAACCAGCTGGTCTCCTCTTGAGAGGGTTGGTCACCCATGGGATGCAAAATTTTGTTTGATCGGCACTCGGGTTTGATGTTTTATGAGCATGTTTAAACAGTAGGGAAAGCCCACTGAGTGGAAATAACTGGGGATTTAGAACTCTGGGTATCATGGCCCTTTGGCCTACTCAGAATTATGGCCAGAACTGACTTTTCACACTGGGGAACCATACTGGTGCCATTATTTCAGGTTGCTGGTGGGAGACCTGGGACCAGCATCACCTCTGCCTTGCAAGATTTGCGCTAATGTTGTGCTGGGTTTTCCCAGGCCTTGAGGAAGAAAGGCGAGGGCCGGTGAAGGACAGCTCCTTCCATTTTAATAATCAGAAATCAGGTTTTCCAGGTTTGCTCAATCACTCCCAGCAAGTGAGATCTGGGCCCCGCTTGCATGTCCTACGAGCCAACACTAGGTCCCCATCCCTTCTTCTCACATTTCGACAATTCACCTTTTTCTTAAACACATTCCAGACCAAACACTGTTCAGTTTGTTTCCAAAATTAAAAACCAATGTATATATCTGTGTGTAGTCCACCTCTCTTTAAGAGGTTACCTGGTCCCAGGTTGAGGCTGCAAGCAGAGAAAGTATTCTAATCCATCCATATTCAGAATTGAAATTTTTGAGTTTTTTTTTTTTTTTTCTGTTGTTTGCTCATTTTTTAAGCCAAGCAGGGGAAGCAGATTTTTTGAAAGACAAACTTAGTTCCTGCTACCACTACAAAAAATGTGTATGCAGATGAGTTAGCTTGAAATTTTACCCTGGGTAGCAGGGGGTGGGTCTGAGGAAAAAGAGGAAAGGCCACACCCCATCCACCAGGTCCCTTCTGATGGTTTCAGTGCATCAGGGTCTGCTGCTGCTCTGGTGTGGGCACAGGAGCCCAGCCCTGCTGTGAAGTCGGCCGTGCATGCTGCCCACAGCCTGGCCTGTCTTCAGCTAGCAGGACGAAGGACTGAACCTTCGAGACTTCCCTGTAAACACCAATGGGAGCAGCTCAGCTTGTGGCTGTTGGAGTTACACTTTTGCAAACCCAAAGGCTGTGTATTTGGAAGCTAAACATTGAGTTCAACATGTGGCTGCCGAGTCTGGCTCTATGGACAAAGCAAACTGTGGAATGGCTTCTCCGTGTCTGTATTTTTCTAAGCCAAAGGGACAAACAATTGCATTGACCCCTTGTGTTAAAGCCGCTTCTGCATTCTCCAGACTCATTTTTGACCTTCTTTGTCTCTGGGGAAATTGTTATATAATTATCGTGTCCTCTGATGATTTACCAAACTATGTTACTTACAGGTGATTTTATTTTCCTTATGGATGGGAAAAAGAGAATATGAGAGGCATGTTTGAGGCTTTTTAGTCAAAAATATCACTCAAAAGTCCCAAACACTAGTTAACCTGCTTCTCAACAGGGAAAATCTTAGTTTGAGCACACAAGGATTCTGAAGCCCTCCTGGATAACCCTGCAGTTTAGAGGACAAAGCCCTGGGGGCAGAGCTGGCAGTTAGGCTACAAGAGATAAAAAGGGGGCTAGATATTAGCTCAGATGTTTGTCCCATGCTAAGGAAGCAGTGGTTCTCCTGGCAAGGCACTTGGCTATTTCCAGGCCACATAAGATCGTGTCCCGTGTCACAACAGCACCTTCAGTTTAGAATAGCGCATGTTTCAGAGAACATTTATCTTAGTCCCACATTCGGATGAGAAGACACCAAAGGTACATTCTTTCCAGAGCATCCATTGGAACAATGTCAAAATTGGCTTCTGTGGCTATATATGATGTAATTGGCCTTCATCCAGCTCTCTCCCAACAGTGGGCATGTTTTTCCAACTGCTTCCACCCACCATCAAGCCCAGGATCGGCCCCACTCACTATTACCAGGCTTGCAATTGGTTTGATTTTTTTTCATACATGCTTGTCCAAAAAAAAAAAAATGTTTTTAAAGTAAAAGAAGGGAAATTGTGCATTTATCCCATGCATGTAATAAAGTCTGCAAGAAGTTTAACCCCCATAGGTTTGCGGCACTGCAAAATTGTTCATGGGTCTATGTAGCAAATGATTCTCTGCCTTGACAATCATGTATACATATCGATTTCTATCATAATGATAATGAGATTGATGACTTCTTGTTTTCCTCCAATAAAGAGAATTAATCACCTTTGGATGTAGGTGGTCTGTTTCCTATATCATAAATAGGGTATTGCATTTCAACATCTCTCCCTTTTTCTCTGATTTGGGACTTAGTTATGTGTTTGCCAATTGGTTGATTGGCAGTACAGTGGTGTGGGTGGAACTGGGGGTCTTGTACACATTAAGCAAACTCTCTGTACCTCTGAGCTATACCTCAAGCCCTTTAAGTTTAGATATAAGGGAAAGAAAACCTGAAAGTTCATGATATTACAGAAATGCTTCCCATCACTTGCCCAACATATAATTGGAAAGAAGAAGCCATGAGGTGGAGGGGTGGGTTGCCAGGTTCAATGCTATCTAGACAAGAATACAACCTTCATTTTTTTTCTGCTGGAGAAGCTGACTGGAGGCGTGCCCAGGAACTCAAGTCACATCAATTAGGTATTTATAAAATATCTGGCAGAAAAGTCAGAAATGTTGATTTCCAGGAAGTCCTTGTGAGAAGAGGTGGCTTGGAAGTGCCAGGCTTGAGCAATCTGTCCACATCCACAGCCCAGCTTGTAATTATCAATACCCAAAGGAAGAGCCTTCTCCCAACAGAAGACTGGCTGATGGCTGATTTATTAGAATGGGAGTGTCTCTGTTTTTTAGAAAAGGGTTTGAAGAGAAAAATTATTTCGTAGTTCCTTGCATGTACTGTGTCAATCAGATTTGACATCAGACAAGTCTTCTAATCCAGGGGTTCTCATCCTATGGGTCACAACCCATGGTGTCAGTGACCCTTTCGTAGGAGTCACATATCAGATGTCCTGTATATCAGTTATCTACACTACAATTCATGACAGTAACAAAATTACAGTTATGAATTATTAGCAATGAAAATAATTTTGTGGTTGGGTTCACCACAGCATGAGGACCTGTATTAGAGCAAGCAGCATTAGAAAGGCTGAGAACAATGGCTCTAACTAAAATAGTAAGTGGTTTTGTAGAACTGGAAAAATGAACTGAGCATGTGTTATGAAAATATAGAATTGTAGGGCTGGAGAAATGGCTCAGAGGTTTAGAGCACTTGCTGCTCTTATAGAAGACACGGTTTGGTTCTCAGCACCCACACAGCAGTGCAAGGCCCTCTGTTCTATTTCCAGGGGATCTGGCACCCTTGTCTGGCCTCTGCAAGCACCAAGCATGCTCACTGTACAAGGGCATGCCTGCAGGCAAAACAACACACACATAAAATAAGTATTTTTTAAAAAAGAAAGAAATGCAGAATTAAATTTGCCCTACACACCTAGAACCACGTGAAGATACTGTGGGCCTTGGTGAGAATAAAGCTGTGAGCCAAGTGGACATAGTGCACTACTGTGTGGCCTTAAATTTGCTCTCACGTCCTTTAGCCTTGATGAAGAGATATACAAACTCAAAGGAACCTTTGTCAGTGAATAGGTGGTAAAGTAAACTTTATGGGACAAAGGAAATTTGGTGTATTATACTTTTTTTGCTTCTGTTGCTTTTGTTTGTTGTGTTTTGAGACAGAAACTCACTATGTAGCCTGCCCTGGCTGGCCTGGAACTCTCTCTGTAAACCAGGCTGGCCCCAGATACAGAAACCCACTTGTCATTCCCTCTTGAGTACTGAGATTAAGGGTGTGAAGAGTATACTATGTTTTGAAGGATAATTATTATTATTATTTATTTGTCTGTGTGATGCACACACACTCGTGTGCACATGAGTGCCATGCCATGGGTGAAGGTCACAGGACGTCTTTTAGCAGTCACTTCCCTCTGCCACATGGGCCATGGGGATCCAACTCAAGTCAGCAAGCTTGACAGTAAGCACTTTTCCCACTGAGCCATCTCACCAGTCCAGGGAGTTTTAAAGACAGAACTCATGAACCAACTGTCACTGAAAATCTAGGGCAGTGAATATATACAACTGACCACCATGGAAGACCAATATTTGCTAAAACTTGAAATGTTTAAGCTTGCATTCTTGTTATTTCACTCCAGTCTTCCTGATTATCAGTCCAGCACCTCTCTTCTCTAGAGCCAAGCTTCCTGTGACCCCAGAGAGGTTCAGCTCATACAGAAACTCACATCAAGTTTTCTTGTTTAATCTCCCACACACACTTCAGGCCTGTGAATTTGTATATGAATAACAAAACTTTTAATGCTGATTTTAAAAACAAACACAAGTAATGAACCAAAACCTCCTCCAGAGTTACAGGATTGTCTATGCAAGAGGAACCAAGCTATAATGGCAAGAAGTGGGTACAAATGGTGTGCTTCTAAAGCCTCCTGACTTTCTCTGCCCCCCCTCCAGGGAGCATAGCCATAACAAATACTCTGTCATGGACAATGACTGTAGAAAGCAGTGCCCTAAATTGCCTTTCAGGTTGAATTAGTTTTACTGGATTGTTGTGGTCTTCATGTATGAATATACTTGGTCTGTTCAGAGATTTCCAACAGGATCTAGCTAGAATGTGCCAGGCTTCATCTTATATATTTCCAACACAAAATAAAGGCTCAAATCTAAAAAGGAATAAGAGATAATTTGCCCTAGAACCAAATATATATAAGTGACCATGGCCAGGAACAGATTTAGGTTACACCAAATGTTCCAATGTGTTAACAGTTTCATGAAGCTTTTAGAGTAACAAAAAAAGGGTTATAAACCCAAGCCCTTTAAAAATACATTGATGGAAACATCACATCAGTGGGTTACAGCAAAGTGAGAAACACGTTTTATGCCTCAGATGCTACTCTAAGTGACATTCTTAGCCTTTGGGTTGGTGGAAGCTAGGGGTTTGTGCATTCCAGTAGACATAATGATAGATGTCAGGTCAAACATAGAAGTGGGCACTAACGTCTATTAAAAAGGTTCAAGATTACTCACGATAATTTAGTGGTGGGCTTGCAACATTCCAACCTTCATAATCATGAAATATCAGTCAGTGAGACATTAGGATTTCTAACACAGATTCATTGGTTTTTGTCCTGAGAACTTCAGTCTATGCATACTTTAAAAAGTTGTGATAGCATCAAGAATATGCATAGCCTAGCATGGGGGGGGGACACACAGAGACATAGAGACAGACAGGGCGAAAGAGGATAAAATATTAACCAATTATGTAATGGCGTCCAACCAAAGGAAGAAATGGAGACTGGTTCCCAGTTCCCAGTCTCTACAGTGCATTCATCTTAACTCAAGACAAGGTATTGGCTCTAGTGAACCCAGCAGACCTCAGTGCATTAGGCCCTGGGTGCTGTGGGCCAAGATTTGCAAGGCTGAAGAAGGCTCAAAATCTAGCCCATTCTAGGGATGGATCAGGGTTGGAGTCACCTAACCTCTTTTGTTCAAGAAGTGAGAGCTGAAGAGGACATTAGCCTTTACAAGGCCATCACCAAGGAGCTGGTACACAGAAAAATACTTTACACCTCTCATTTCACATCGCACTGTTCAAAAATAGCCACGCCTCCTCTTCTCACTTTCCTGACACAAAACCCAAAGAAACTAGCCTTTCCCTCAGGTCTCTTGGCAGCTGGGAAATTGGATGTAGGAGCACTTAGAACCTACAATCTTCTGTGACTATTTCCCCTCTAAGCCTCCTCAGCGCTCTGGGGATAAATCCTGTCCCAAAGTTTCATTTCTTTGCACATGTATGCATTCAATATTTTTGAGCACCTGCTGTATTCAAGGAAATCCTTCTGTTGTCTAGAAGATCCTCCCAGCAGAAAAATCCCCATCTTTATAAAATCAGCACTGTGTGCTTCCCGGTCATCACAGCTGGGTTTGTGACTATTAGCATTCCCTAATGTAAGGAGGGCATGGGGATAGTCCCTGAACTTTCACCTGATTATGCAGCCAGGTCTGCCAGCCAGCTGTATGCACTTCTGTCCTAATTGTATGTGGCTCTGTGGTCCTGGGGAGGGGCTAGCCTCTCCTGAGAGGAACTGCTTGGATTATGAGCTCATCTTAATGTGGTCGCAAGGCAACATGGACTCCTTCCAGGGAGACGCCATGGACCAGAAAAGAAAGGCATCTTTAATCCACAGGTTAGTGCCTGTTCACCTCCCACCTCTTTGTTTCTTCCTCCTGCCCCATAGCCTTCCTTTCTTCCCTTCTTTCTAAGATTTGTTTGTATTTTGTACGCTCACTTACACCATGAACATGCAGTGACCACTGAGGCCAGAAGATGGGATCAGACCTTTATGAAGCAGAGTTATAGGTGGTCGTGAGTTGCCATGAAGGTGCTAGAAAGTGATTCGGGCTTTCCAAAGGAGCAGTGGGCTTAACCATTGAGCCATCTCTCCAGCCTTCCTTTCTTCTTTTTAAACATTGGCTGACTCTGTGTGTGTGTGTGTGTGTGTGTGTGTGTCGGCTCTGTGCAAGAGCAAACTACCTGCTTTTAGCCTCTGAACTGTCCCCCTCCGTCCCCCATAATCTTTCTTTTGCTTCAGCATTATTTATTCTTTTTCTTTCTTTTTCTCTTTCTCTTTGAAGTATTGGGGATTGGCCTAGAACTTCACACATTACACATGTTAAGCAAGTACTCTGCACACAGATGGAATCTCACTAAGTTGCCTGGCCTTAAACTCACTCTGTAGCCCTGGATGAACTTGAAATCATCATCCTCCTGCCTCACACCTCCCAAGTAGCTGGGGTAACAACCACCCACCACCAAGTCCAGCACTGTGTTTGTTCTCTTGCACATAGAGAATTTCACCGTCTGTCCCTTGCTGGGCAGGCTCTTTGTATCTGCACACAGAGGACTGAGTCAAGCACACTTGAGATTCTGAGCTGCTAGCCCAATCTGGCTCTAATCATGCAGAAGAGCCGAACAGCTACCCCTCTAATGAGGACCAGCTGTTCATCTACACATCTGCGGGAGACAGCTGATGTTTGGTTACCTGGCTCAAAGTGCTTACCACCTGTCACTCCGAGGAGAATAAAGGCAGGCAAGAGCAAGGCCTTCCTGGAGGAGAGCCTGCTGCTCCCGATATTATGCTTCTGAGAGCAACTATGATCTTCTCATTCTCCATTGTCTGGGATTCAGCTAAAAAAGTTGTGGGTTAGCAGCTGGAGTGAGGTGAGAAGGAGTGTGTATCTAACATGCTCTCAGATAGTGATGCTGCGACTGCTCCAGACTGAGTAGCAGTAGATTCCAGGGAGCCTCTTCTGATGGTTCTTATGCCTGACCATGGATCCAAGTCACCTAGGGTGCTGCTGGAAAATTCTAAGGCCCCAACCATGAAAGTCATGGTCTCTGGTGTAGCCAGGGTAGGACTATGGCTAACCAGTCATCATATCACCTTGAGCTGCAAGACCCAATAGTTGCCTGGAAATACCACAGACTCCAACTATGCAAAGCTAGACTATCAATATAAATGATAACCAGTCTCCCTCTAAGAGAGTCAGGGCACATCCTAGCCAGGTATTGCTTCAGCCAGCATAGAGCGATGTATGTGTGATGTGTGTGTGTGTGTGTGTGTGTGTGTGTGTGTGTGTGTGTGTGTGTATGTACATATATATCCAACATGCAGAGGCTGTCTGAGGAATAGATTCTGGCCTGATGAAGGAGTAGGGTACTGCTCAAGGCCGAAATGTTAGGCTAGTCTGAGCAGAGGTGAACCTATCTTCTAAAATGCACATGCAGAGGATTTACAGCATCTGAAGTACTTGACCATGAATATCATTCTGTCTTCTCCCAGTCACATATGGTTAGTGAGAAAGGCACAAACCACTATTTCTTCCTCAGGCATGAGGAAGCTGAATCTTAGAGGAAATGACATGGAAGGACCAGAGTTGGGCCTATCAGGCCATTCTCCACAGTGTCCCCAAACCTCCTCAAAATATTTGAAGGTGACAGTCAAAACCCTGGAACCCTAAAAGGAAAACTTAGAGAAAAGCAAGCCTTCCCCAACACAGCCCATGAACAGCTTGAAGTGCCAGGAGAAGGTGACCAATGGGATGTTTCTCCACTATTTCCTCACCTCCTCTCTTGGCTGGTTTTCTAGATCAACTCTCTGGCCACCCACAAGCCCAGCATGAGCAGGTTAGAAACTTGGTGTTCTTTGTGTGAACCCTCACCTTCTCAGGTGAGGCTGTCGTCATTCACAAACATTTTCTGAGTATTATACGCAGGTGCTGCTCCAAGTACTGAAGATATAACAGCAATGTACATGTGCACTCAGACACACACCAATGCACATGGACACACACTCATGTTCATGCTCACATATACACACTTATACATGAATGCACAGACACACTTATGCTGTCACAACTGAGAGCATACACCTATCACACAGGAGTACAGATACACACACATATATGCATGCACACACACATACACACCTACCTCTTGAGTTTTCAGACTACCCTACCCCCTTTCATACCAGGTCATTGAGCACTTTATGATTTGTCAGAATGGTTGTAGAAAAACTAGATTATCAAGCCTGTTATTCAATACAAAGATTTCAGATTGGGGAAGCCTCAAGTGAGCTTCCTGCTCTCAAGAGACAAGGCTGTATAAAGCATCTTTTCCAGAATCGGTACTTCCATAAATCTTTCCCTTCCCATCCCACACAGAAGCCTAAATCGGTGTGCACTGGAGATTTCTGTTTAAATACTGTCTGGGAGCACTTTGAGTGGCCAGACATTATCTAGTCCTGTCTCATCAGTAGCCAAAAGCTCCATATTTCTTATGGTGCCTTCCTCCATTTCAGCCACTGAGAGAGGACCTCGGAACCCAAGGGATTTCATAGTCCTGGTCCCGGTGTGCCACTAGCAAGCCACATGATCTTGGATGATTCATTCCATCCTTTGTCTGTTTCCCATTTATACAATGATGCATTTGACAAGAAAACCTCTGGGGCATCTTTCCAATTCTTAAAAGCTCTCCAGCTATCACACATGGCTCAAGAGCTTCAGTAAAATACATTGGGCTCCAGTACCCCTTATGGATGTTACCTTTGTCTAGGGGAAAAAAAAAGGAAGGGGTGTTGCCAAGTCAGGTGTAAATGGTTCAAATCCTGGGTAATATGGAAAATGTTCACAGTTGAACCTGAAAATTTCAGGATTTTTTTTTTTTCCTCTTCAAATTTGGATCCTGTCCCAGAGCAGGGAGACACAGGAGGTAAAATTGTTTGAGTAGTTGTGAAGTGCACATTTCCTGCTGTTTCCTTCCAAGTCTGTGTTAAATTAACAAGCTCAAATGTGAACATTAACAAAGATGATTCAAGCTCAGAGAATGTCGGTAGCATGACGCTGGTTTTAAATAACAGCAGAAACAGGATTTTTCTTGTCCATTTGTTGACAAAAGACAGCAAAAAAGTCATTAATCTACTTCACTGGTCTCTAAACAGTACTTTTTTTTAGTGTGTTTGAATGTTTTGCCCACATGTGTGCATGTGTACCATGTGTGTGTCTGGTACCCACAGAGGTCAAAAGAGCACACTGAATCCCCTAGAACTGTAGTTACTGAAGGTTGAAAGGCACTATGTGGATGCTGGAAGCCAATCCAGGTCCTCATGTGTCTAAATAGTTTTGATCATGCATCCTGATGATAAAAATGTTTTGAACATGTTCTAATGTATGGATATTCATATATTTGAATATTATAGATGTATAATATACTCATTAGCATATGAAACATATACAAAGGGAATTAAAATGGCAAGAAAAAAAAGTAAATTGCCCAGAGATAAAATTTGATTAAGTTTTTATCTTCATGCAAACTGGAAAGTTCTATTTTTTATTCTTTTAACCTGTTTTAAAAGTTTGTTAGAAAGCAATTTGAAATTATAATTCCAAGTCTAATTTATTTAAATTCTTTGTTTCAACTGAAGAGGTTTTTAAATTTGAACATTTGAAAAATGAAAGTAGAAACTTTCACTTCTGTGGTGGTTTGAATGAGAACAGCCCCCACAGGCTGAGATGTCTGAATACTTGGTCCCTAGTCCATGAAACTGGGAAGAATTAGGAGGTGTGTCTTTATTGAGGAAAGTGTGTCATTAAGGTAGCCTTTGAGACTTTAAGAGATTTGTGTCATTTCCAGTGTGCCGTCTGCCTCCTGTGATTTCTCAGCCGTGTCTGCTGCCTTGTCTTGTCCTCCATCCTGGACTCTCGCCCTCAGGAACTGTAAACCCGTCTAACTGCCTTCCTTAATAAGTTGCCTTGGTCATGGTATTTTATCACAGCAATAGAAAAGTAACCAAGACAACTATCATTGTCCTTTTCTGTCCTTCCTACCAAAGATGTCTTTAAGCTGTGCTATATAAACATATATAATCTAAACATACAAACAGTCCCATCTAAAGACATGGTTCTCTAAATAGGTGAATGTTAAGCCTAATGTTTCCTTTTAAAAATTTATTTATTTATTATGTATACAGTGGTTTTTCTGCATGTGTTCCTGCACACAGAAGAGGGCACCAGATCTCATTATGGATGGCTGTGAGCCACCATGTGGCTGCTGGGAATTGAACTCAGGACCTCTGGAAAGAGCAGTCAGTGCTTGTATAACATCCAAGCCATCTCTCCAGCCCCAAACCTAATGTTTCTATTTTAAAGTCTTAAGTAAAAGCAAAGAAAATTTAAATTCTCAATAAAATAGAAACCATCGCCTACACTAAGGGCTTTCTCTTGGCTAAATCACTCCAAAGAGCTTGGAATTTCTTACTGCTAGAGAAATGGTCTAGATCTCTTGGAGAATGTGATGCTTTTCTAAGAATCCAGGCAGTCTTCTATCAACTCAAGTTGATCAAGAAACACAGTGCAAAACCTTTTCAGATAATTTTGCATTTTATTAAAGTGGGAACTATACAGAGTGTAGTGGTAGCAAATGTTACATAAATCAAAGGGCTTTATGGTGAGGTAGGCATTATACAATTGTAACTTGTGGTATCTGAATAAGAATGGCCCTATAGGACCATCAATTTGAGTGTTTAGTCACCAGCAAGGTGTAGTCTTATTGGAGGAAGTATGTCACTGGGGGTGGGCTTTGCAATTTCTGCTTGGAGGTCAAAATGTAGGTAGCTCTCAGTTCCTTCTCCAACTCCAAGCCTGCCTACTGCCATTCTCCCTGCCATGACGATAATGAACTGAGCCTCTGAAACCATAAGCCAGCCCCTGGTTAATTGTTTTCTCTTATAATAGTTGCCATGGCCATGCTGTCTCTTCATAGCAATAGAACACTGACTAAAACAAAAGTATTTACATAATTCCAGTTTGCAACCTGACTGATGCTTGTGACCTTTTAGGGTAAAAGGCTAAATACAGAGAACTGTAGATGAAGCAATTACTGCATAGAGAACCATCTTCATCTCAGGGCAGCTGAGGCACAAGGACCTCCGTTTCTGAAGGACTTTCCAAAGTAAACAGCTTCAATGATACCTGAGCTTCTTTTTCCAATGGTGATTGATTTGGTCAGTCTGGAGTAGGGCCTGAGATTCTGCCTTCCTGGAAAGCCCCAGGAGTCAGAGATACTGCTTTCCTAAGATCATAGATCCAGGTAACAAGTCCTAGCGTGTATACATCCAAGGCAGTTTGATGATGCAGCCAACAGGTGTAGACTCTAGATAGAGGCTGGTGACAGTGAGCCACAAGCAAAGCATAGGATCTATGAGTTGTAACTAATTACCAGCTCAGCTGTCCAACAAACAACACCTCTGAGTTAATTACAGCCAAATCAAAGCATGTGTCAAGTCTCTCCTCTATGAGAGGCAGAGAAGCAGTGGTCATGAGCACCACAGCGCCCCCTGCAGGGAGGAGGAATCTCCAGAGACGACCAGCAGCTCCACACAAAGCCTGCCTGACAGTCTGGCTCAAGTGAGGACTAAGTGCAAGGTGGGACAGGGTCCCATCTTGCGTGGGCTGTTGGCACCCTACCCTTGTAGCTCTTCCTGAAAGGGAAATTCCTTTTGTGGCCTGGCCTTTTGCCGCTAACAAGCAGATCACAGTGCTGAAAGGATTCGTTCAGATTTCATCCTGGACAGAGAGAGTAAGAACCAAAGGCCACAGGGGGCAGCCATGGCTTTCTCTCTGGTTGACTGGGACTCCTCCCAGACAATTTGACTAAGGGAGTCCTCCTCCTATGATTCCATGGTGACCTTTGGCCCCTGCAATTGTGAAGAGGCTGGAAGAAGCTCACATGTTATATTGTTTCAAACGTGTGTGTGTGTATGTGTGTGTGTGAGAGAGAGAGAGAGAGAGAAAGAGAGAGAGAGTGTGTGTGTATGTGAGTGTGTGTGTGTGTGTGTGTGTGCGCGCATGTGTGTTTGAGAGAGAGAGAGAGAGATCAGCCTACTCTCTACAGGTATCTGGCTTTATAGATATCCTCTATATCTGTGGTTCTTAAACCTCCCTAATGCCGCATACTTTAACATAGTTCCTCATGATGTGCTGAACCCAACCATAAAATTATTTTTATTGCTACTTCATAACTGTAATTTTGCTACTGTTATAAATTATAATGTAAATACCTGATATTTCCGATGGTCTTAGGTGACGCCTATAAAAGTGTCACTCAACCCAAAAGGGTCTCGACCCACAGGTTGAGAACCAATGCCCTTCATAGTCTTAGAAAAAGCTACAGGTCAGAGAAACTGCAGAAGGTAAGTCTGGTTAAAGCTGAGGGTGTGTCCCAACACTTGCCATATAAATGTGTATAACACGTTTTATTCCCAGGAGAAATGAGATGCTTTTGAAATTATTCTTAAGGTGACTATGGATTAGCGCCTGGTATCTTTATAAACATTCTCCCAAGGATTTATACTGGGCACTGACTTGCTAGGGGTAGTGACTCTGGGATGTCTCCATTTAGGATGAGCAGCAATTGCCCCTTCTTCCTCTTACACCAGCTACTCTGTTACCAGTCTGACCTATGAGAGTAGTTCAGAGGGACATGGCGGGTAAGACAGTAACATTTTGGCTCGTCAATGTTGTGCCCTCGGTGTACTTGGTGAAGACTAAGTCAGCTGTAAGAGGAAATGATGAATTATGAATTATTGAGTCAGTGAGGGGACAGGCAATAGTGACCCAGCACACCTCAAACCCCCAGTGAACACATGTGATTCCCACTGGACGCATTCGTTTATGACTTTCTTCCAAATCCTAAGCACTGGGACACTGTCTCAGCTCAGGTTCATGCCCTGTCTATTCAAAATCCGCTCTTCTCTGACTGATAATTCAAGTCTTTAAAAACAGAGTTTGTTTTGTTTTGTTTGAAGATTACATTTCACTGGTTTATTGGGGGCAGCACATGTCATGGCATGAGTGAGAAGATCAGATGACAGCTTCTCTCCATTCTCCTGCTCCATCTGGGTTCTAAGGATCAAACTCAGGCCATCAAGCTTCCAGAGAACACCTTCACCTGATAAGCTATCTCTCTGGGCCCTCAATCAAGGCTTTTACACTTAGAAGTCTATTCTTCCACAGCAGAGTATCCCAGTCTAGCATTTAAAAGTTTCTAGGAAGTGACTGGAACCTATTTAGCACCCCTGGAAAGGAAATGCTACCTGATTGCCTATGCATCAGGAAGTCCTTCTCCCCCCACACCGCCCAGAACAGACATGCCGTCAGCCTTCGGTGCCAAGCATGCCTGGTCCCCCAGCAGTCTCAGGTTGCCTTCAAAGGGCAGGGAGCCAGTTTTAATCGGGAGTAGTTTCAGTTGTTTGCATCTGCTCCATCTTGAACTCTAGGGGAAAGCCCGAAGACATAATCAGGAAGAAGCAGGTTCTCCCCAAAGTGGAGGAGGAGGTTAAGCAGAGGTTGTGAGGGTAGGAAAGCTAGGTGAGGCTGGCTTTGGGGTGGGGCAGGAACCATTATTTCCCCAAGGCCCTGGAACCTTGGTGGGGATTTTGAGTTTCTGGGGAGAGTGGAATCTCAGAATTAGGATGTGGAGGCAACAGGGCTGTAGGAAATTGTCGTCTATGTCTCTATAGCCTGTCAGGGAAGATAGACTGCTTGTGGTTGTCCTGGAAATCTATCTGATGCATGCTCATTCCCTGCCTCCTGCTGCGTTTCTTCATGGGGATTCATAGGTGCTCTGGGAGCATGGGCTCAGCTACAGGAAACTCAGTCTCTCTGCCAGTTGCTGTGCTTATTCTGGCCCCTATCACTAAGAGCCTGAGTGGCCTTTCTGTCTGCTTCCCTATGGCCAAGATCATCACATGGCCCTGTGGAAGCAGGTCTGAAATTGAAGTCTATAGGGAGCCAGCAAGGTAACCCAGCTGTCTGACATTCTGTTTCTTGACTAATTCCCCTTTGGGGATGATTTGCTTGCTCTTGGTAGTTGGAGAAGTCTTTTCTTTCTTTCTTTTTTTTTTTCTTAATTTTATTTTAACTTCTTAGGCTTGACTGAAATGTCTTGAGGGACTAGCTGCACACTGAAATCTCCTCATTGGGTCTTCTATTTCCATTGGTCTGGAATTCTCTGTGTGTAAGAGAGAGGACTGTGAGCTAACATGCCTACTATATCCTACAGAGGGGAGATATGCTTCCTGCCCACTTCAAATATATGCCCATGTATTGCGTTTGAGGAAAATCTAAGTTGAATATTGTCTCCCAGGTACTGTAGGGTGGTGGTGGTGTGTATGTGAGTGAAGTCAGAAGCATCTCAAGAATCTTTCAGAGAACCTGCATAGTTGCTTAGTAGATCTATCAGGAGACCATGGACTCCCTGCCTAGGCTCTGCCTTCCTGTATTTGGAAGAGATGAAGATCTTTTAGTGTGTGACATGGGACCTATCCTTAAAGGTAACATCCTTCCTCCAGCCCTGTGTACCTTTCTGTCTGTGAAGGTGAGAAAACTCTGTCAGCTATTGGATGGCCGTACCCATTTCTGATACTAGAATGACTGACCTACCATGAGTGACTGATCTAGCCATGTCCTGGTAACCTCAATGAAATGACACCTGTGAATTCTGCCCTGTGAATGAGTGGCCATTTCTGTTCCCAAGGACCACAGAAATCTATAGGCCATGCCCCCCTGCACTGAAAACTTTCTGTCCAATGTCTTTCCATTGACTTCTAGATTGTTTGACTGAGATATACAAAGGGGAAGAGGGTATCTTCTGCTGCAAGGGTCTACCATGGGCCTTTGTTGAATATTTTTTTGTTAGAAGAATGACAAAGGAGTCTGTATTATCTCCAGTTATTGTTCTGGTCAATAATTTCTCAAATGGGACTATCTAATCAGACTCAACCTTTGCATAACAAAATTGTCTGTTCACACTTTAAGAAATTCTGACTTGAGAGAGTGGAGGTGAAAACCTGGGTTATGTATATTTTGAGTTTATGGAGCTTTGCAATTCTGGTAAATTGTTTGCTCCTTCCCACTGACCTTCCTCCAGCTCACAGTGGTTCTGAAATGATCTCCTATTGCTTGGAGCATCCAATAGAAGTCTGCACAGTGACAGCTGCGGTTTGATTCCAGCACATCCTTACACCATAGTACACCACAGTTGTGTTAGGAATGATGCAGTGGAAATGTCAACCAGCCACAAGTTGCAACATTTAGAAGTACTCTTAGGCAAGAACAAAAGAGAGACTTCCAGAAAGGAAGACTCTGAAAGTAAAGGATGTAGCTCCAACTCTTAAGATGGCTTAGATTTGGTTCCAATATCTGGGGGGTGAAACTGAAGTAGAATTTACAGCTCTTTATCTCCTGCTGTCTGGGAGTTTGTTGATGTTCATTTTCATGATGGCCTGGGTGGAGCTGCCTCTGGAGGTATAGACAAGGGGGTTGTTTATCTCATAATAACCAAGTGAATCAATTGTACTTGGCAATGTAAAGAATTGGGAGCTGGAAGCACAGTAACACAGACACTAAGAACAACGATAAGTGGGACCTCCTGACACTGAGAAGCTTCTGTAAAGCCAAGAACACAGTTAATAAGACAAAATGACAGCCTACAGAATGGGAAAAAATTTTCATCAACCCTACAATTGACAGAGGACTGATCTCTAAAATATATAGAGAACTCAAGAAACTAGAGCCCAAAACCTTAAATAACCTAATCAAAAAATGAGGATCAGAACTAAAAAGTAAATTCTCAGCAGAAGAATTACAAATGGCTGAAAGACACTTGAAGAAGTGCTCAACATCTTTAGCCATCAGAGAAATGCAAATCAAAACAACTTTGAGATACCACCTGACACTTGTCAGATTGGCTAAGATAAAACACACAGATGACAACCTATGCTGGAGAGGTTGTGGAGCAAGGGGAACACTCCTCCATTGTTGGTGGGAGTGTAAACTTGTTCAGCCACTCTGGAATGCATTATGGAGGTTTCTCAGAAAACTGGGAATCAATCTCCCCAAGGACCCAGCAATACTACTACTGGGCATATACCCTAAAGATGCACATTTGTACTCCAAAGGCATTAGCTCAACTATGTTCATAGCGACATTATTCATAATAGCTAGACCCTGGAAACAACCTATATGCCCCTCAACTGAAGAATGGGTTAACAAACTGTGTTACATCTACACAATGGAGTACTACTCAGCAGTAAGGAAAAATGATATCCTAAAATTTGCAGGCAAATGGATGGATTTGGAGAATATCCTCCTGAGCAAGGTATCACAAACCCAAAAAGATAAGCAGGGGATGTACTCACTCATTAGTGGACTTTAAACAAAAAGCAAAGCATGTCCAAGCATCAAACCACAACCACTGAACAGCTTGGGATCTGAAACACCTTGGACCAGCACGTTGAAGCCCATTCCCTCCAGAGGAACACTTGACCCAGTCTTGATGTTGTGGTGTGAAAAGTGGATCTGTCTGGAGTGGATACTAAACTAAGCCACCTTGGGACCTTGGGACCTCCTGCCCTTGCTGGGGAGGAGATAAAGTGATGGGGAGAAGGGATAGTGACTGGGAGGGGAAAGGGAGATTGAACAAGGGAGGGGATACATGGATAAAAAATATTACTTTATTCATAATAATAAAAAATTAAATTAAATTAAAAGTACTCCTAAAAGTGAGATCCCACAAAGATACTTTCATTATAAAATTTTAATGTAAAAAAAATTTCAGGATAATAATCAAATGTTAGGTGAATTTTATTGACTAGTCCCTTTGCAATAATTGTCTGATAAAATGCATTTTATTAATCTCAGAGGATGAAATAACTTAAACTTATTGTTTCATTAAAAACAAAATCTCTAATTGTGTGGATTAAATTTTCGTTTTCATGGGTTTGGGTTTTTTTGTTGTTGTTAGTCTACGTATTTTTACAGTTTTTAATCTCTAAATCAGGTTTTGTTAACTCATAACTATTTAAGAAATGCAGTTGTTTAATAGAAATGTCAGATACTTTTCAAATAAATAATTTTAAGGCAAGAAAAAAAAGGACCAAAAAGAATTTGTGAGGTGAATGGAAATGAGTCTGGACCCATGAAACAGAGTGAACATGAGAAGTTGAAGAGGACAGATGTGCACAGTGTGTGGTTCTCACCTCACCTCATGAGATGTCCACAGTATGTGGTTCTCACCCCATGTCATGTGAGATGTTCACAGTGTGTGGTTCTCACCCCACCTCATGTGAGATGTGCACAGTGTGTGGTTCTCAC